>CAUYSK010108637.1:0-10838 GCA_963575035.1 Avahi laniger
GTCTCTACTAAAAAATAGAAAGAAATGATCTGGACAACTAAAAATATATATATTTAGAAAAAATTAGCCGGGCATGGTGGCACATGCCTGCAGTCCCAGCTACTCGGGAGGCTGAGGCAGAAGGGTCGCTTGAGCCCAGGAGTTTGAGGTTGCCGTGAGCTAGGCTGACGCCACGGCACTCACTCTAGCCCAGGCAACAAAGCGAGACTCTGTCTCAAAAAAAAAAAAAAAAAATGCTTCACCTGGGACAAAAAGAAAAAAATCTGACCTAACAAACAGCCAGAAAATGTCATAAGGATGAGAGTAAGTAGGAGTGTGTTCCCTAAGTAATACTTGATGTAAATCTTACCGCCTCAATAACATCTTAAACTCTGTATGAGCTGGGACTATATCATTTATACATTTTGCCTCTTCCACACCAGAATGTCAGGGATGTTGTTATAAACATTTTTGTACCTAAAATTGGAGCATATATTATGAAAAGGATTTTTGTACTGCCTCTTAGAGTGCTGAGCTGTCTGGCAGATGGAGTTGCTGTTATTGCTATCACAGCTCCATTGAGATATAATTCACACACCATGTAATTCAGCAACTCAACGTGTGCAATTCAGTGGCTCATGAGGGTGTGCAACCATCACTCCAATAAATTCTAGAAAGTTTTCATTGCCTCCAAAAGAAATCCCACACTCCTTAGCCACCATCTCCGGCTCCATCAAACCCTAACCCCAGCCCCTGGCAACCACTCATCTACTTTCTGTCTCTACGGATTCGTCTGTCCTGGACTTTTCATATAAATGGAGTCACACAATATTCAGCCCTTGGAGTCTGGCTTCTTTCACTTAGCATAATGTTTCCAAGGCTCTTTCATGTTGTAACACATATCAGTACTTCATTCCTTTTTATGGCCAAGTAATATTCCATTGTATGGATATAGCATATTTTCTTTATTCAGTCATCCATTGATAAATATCTGTGTTGTTTCCACTTTTGGGCTATGATAAGTAATTCTAATTATGGATATCCATAAGCAGATTTTTACGAAGATATAACTTTTCATTTTTCTTGGAGATATATATATATATATCTAGGAGTGGAATTGCTGGATTATGAGCAGATGGAGTTTTAATGTGGAAATATTTGAGTTAGTGGAAAACTTGTTCTGAATTGTGAGGGGAAGGAGATACACTAATTGCAGTGAGATTTGTCTCATATATATTGCTGCCAACCTAAGGGAGGAGTTTATCAATCTTTTTTGAACTGGCTTTAAGTTCAGAGCCAATCTTTGCATTTCCCTGTTGTGACAGTCCCTATCGTAGACAGATGTGCCCATTGTGGACAAGAATACATTTTCCTGATACACCTCTCCCTCTACTCAATAAATCCTGGGGATGATCCTAAAAATGCATCCTTAATACTGGGAACTTCACAGAGGGCAACTATATGTATCTATTTCACCTTAGCCTTTCTCAGACATGTTCTTAAAAAGACTTGAGCCATCTGGATAATCCCGGCAAAACTATACATTCTAAAGTTGCAAATAAAATTATTAATAGAAGATTATGCTTCAGGTCATGTTTACAAAACAGTAAAGGTATAATTTATGTGCTATAGACACACTTTACACTTTATCGAAATCCTCTTCAAATGTATTTGCATCCATTTTATAAAATCTAGAATGTGATATTATTGTTTTTAAATTATAATAGAATTTTAAGGTTTATATATTCTTATTTTTAAAAATCATCTAGTCCTATGTTTGACTTAATTGATGTTTAGTTTTTGATCAGTAGCACAACCCTCACCCAATATGCAGCATTATTTGTTTGGCAAAACATGATCCCCTTGATAATGGTCTGCTTTCTGACAGAGCTTCCAGGAACTCCCTGTGGTGAACACAGGGGACTTTCTACACCACCGTGTTGGACTCTACCCTCCCTGGTCTCACCATCAGCCCAGTCAAAGATGACTCCCTGGTTATGTTATCAAGGCAACACTGGCATGAAGGTGATGTGGTGACCTGAGAATGGTAGGACAGATGCTCACCGGTCTATTTCACCAAAAAGTACCTGCTA
Source organism: Avahi laniger (assembly GCA_963575035.1). Classification (NCBI taxonomy): domain Eukaryota; kingdom Metazoa; phylum Chordata; class Mammalia; order Primates; family Indriidae; genus Avahi; species Avahi laniger. The sequence goes on from CAUYSK010108637.1 coordinate 2,073, forward strand.
TTGGTAAGATTGTGCTCTTCATAACTCTCTTCAGAGAAAACTTCAAGGACTTTGCTAACTGTTATTTACCAGGCTGACTTAATTCTCCTGGCTGTTGATCTTCAAAATTTGATAATGCAACTGAAAATTCGAATACTTTCCTTTACATTCAATGTTCTGAATGTCAGAATTTAGTGTGAACCCAGCTGGTTCCTAAGCACATAGAGCAACTTTCTTACGGCCTTCACACTAATGATAACCCAGAGTTCCTTTTCAATTATAAACCTGTAAAACATGATCTGTCAGCCTATTTTGTCTATCATGGTCAGGGTTATTCCATTTAACTCAGAGGTTGTTTGATACAGAGGAAGAAGATCACTTTGGAATGCCTGAATTCAAACCCTAGCACTGCCATTTGCAAAATGAGTACTTTGGATAAATCACAATCAATCAGTACCAATTTATTCTTTTATAAGTTGGAGATAATTGTAGTATGGCAGAGACAATATGATACGTGTTCACCAAATTCCATCTTATTTTTTTCTTCCTGAACAATAGAAAGACTACATTCCCCAGCCTTCCTTGCAGCTTGAGGCCATGAGAACTAGACAGCGGACAGGGAAGTTTGACTATTAAAAACATCCCAGGGGGATCTCTGGCTCTTTTTCCTTCTGCTATAGTAAACTCAGAGGCCACGTGTTGAGATGTTTTCCATATTTTCTTCGATTCAGTATTTGTCTATGTGACACCCATTCATCACAGGGCCAAACTAATGACCAAGGTTGTTTACATCTCCCTGCCCTCAAGCTTTTACCAGCACATGAAAATCATATCACAAACCCATCAATCCTGTGTCCATACCCCCTACCACCCTCTTTATCTAATTCTCACATACCAAGCCAATATTTCCCCTGCCCTAAATGATCCAGAGCCAGATACCAGAAAACTAAAGACCACCCCTATGGCCCAGAGACCCCCAACATAGTACAAACTATCCAACACTAAGCTATTTTCCCTGTCTGCCTTGGCTGTCCCTCAGAAAACATGATAAGGACTATGGGCTCCTGCTTCTGCCTCCTGACTGACTCTGGTGCCTCCCATGTGGCCCTGTGTGGTGTGCTGCGCCTTTCATTTCTAGAGGACCTGTGAGTGACAACAAACTTTTCTCTCAATGGCATTGACCGCTCTATGTCATCACTCGGTCATCTTTAGTAAGTTAAAATCCAGGCACAAATCCAGATGATGGCATCATAAGGTGAAGAATTCCTGTTGACCAGCATTGGACTTTGTATGACTGGGTGATAAACCATTGAAATTTTAGGGGTTCTTTGTGGCTGCAGTAGAGTTGAATCTGTGCTGGCCAATGCAACATCTTCACTTTTCAGGTTTATTTTAATGATTAGGAAAAAACAAATGTATGTAAAGTATGTAACAGTTCATAGTACAAAGTAGGAATTCCAAAAATGGTGATTAGTGTTATTCTAATGATTCAGCAGCAATGTCTTAACATAACATATATAAACAAAGCAGATACTGTCTGTCCATTATCCCATCAAGGGAAAGTTTTCACCAAATACGGAGGAAATGTTTGAGAGATTGAGATTGCGGTATACAAAATAATACTTTGGCAGTTTGTTCAAAGACATATGGAGTCGCTCTCCAGAGAAGCTAGAAACAAAGACAGAAAGATTTGCTAGCTGGGAGTGGCTCTCTGGGCTAGACATTACAGATGGAAAACAACAGAGACTTCAAACGAAAGCCGATATCGAAAGACAAGCAGAGATGCTCTAAATTACAGTCATTGCTTTGCTATTTGGTTTCTTCTCATAAGCACAATCTACATGGCCAGGAGCCAGTGAGATTTATTCATTAAGAGGTAGTTAACGGTGCATAACAGGCCACCTACTTTTATGTCACTTTTTACAGTTTACGAAGCACTCACAAACATCCTAATAAGAGCCATATGAAGTGATGAGGAAAACTATTTGTTCTTAGCATACAAAGAAGTCAGTCCCCTGTGTGCAACAGCAAATTACTCCTCCTCCCCACTTCCCTTTCCACTTGCACTTCCCATATACACTCCCAGAACTTGGAGATTATATTTTTCTCTGGGAGAAAACCAGAAAAAGTGTACAAGCAACAGACGGCACGGGGATCCATACAAATGATCTACAAACTTGCTACTCACGATGCATCCATGGGCTGGCGGCATCGACACTAGCTGGAGCTTAGAAATGTGGAATCTCAGGCCCCACCCAGATTTACTGAGTCAGATTCTGACTTTCAGCAAGATATCCAGGTGCTTCCTATACACATGAACGTGTGAGAAGCGTGGCTCTACAAGATTATCTGTGATTGCATGACTGAGATTTTGGGACTTTCAGATTGAATCAGGGAAAATAGCATGTAGACTCAAGAAAACAATAATAGAATATGATTGCAACTAATAAATCTGAATGTTTAACCCCTTTAGTTGATTGTATCTGAAAGTAGAACCTGTTAATGGAAAGGAAAATAGACTGTTTAGAGTCCAAAAAAAACAAAACCCAAAAAACAATGTTTTCCTTATGTCTTCATAACTATTTAGTGAAGATAGCCCTCCTACCTACCAATATGCATATTTGTTCTTAAAGATGATGGGTACATTTGATCATCAAATTTGGGTGCCCCACATAATCTCCTTTTAATCAAATTTTATGTTTTCTTTTTAACTTTCTGATTATTATTTGATTTCCTGTCTCACATAGTTTTTCTACATGGAGAGAACAGACCAATCAGACTAAAACATTCTAGATCACTAGGCAATTGTATATTCAATTATAACTTAATATATTGGCTGTCTTTTTTCACAAAAGATTGTGATTGTGAGCATGATTAGGATGTACAAGTCTACTTGAATAACCTATGGATATACTAATAAATTTTTTTTGGATATTGGTAACTACTTCCTATGTGAGGTTCTGACAATGATCACATGGTATTTCTGGATAATGATAAACATTTATTAAGCACTTAGTATACTCAGAAATACTTTGCCTCTATTAAGTTATTTAACTCTCATGAGTCATGTATCATTATCCCAATTTCACGGTTGAGAAAACGGAGGCACAAATTCATTAAGTAACTTGACTAAGTTATGCAGTTTGTCACCACACCAGAGCCCTCTCTCTTGACCTATGCCATACTGCCTCCATCTTGTCTCCCAATAATTGTTCCATATTGGCCTCTTTCTCTCTATTTTCCCCACCCATCCTTTTTTGTTTAACACACTGACTGCCACGTGAGTTGTATTTAACTCAGGCTAGTTTTGAGCCTGGGGCCTTGTGAAGCAAAACCCTGCAGTTGGTTCATGAAAATCTTACTTGTTGATGTTCTTATTTGTACAATTAATATTGAAAATTTAATTCTAAAAACGTGGATTGCTCTGCATATAACTCACATACAGAAAACAATAAAAAATAACAAATTAGAAAGGATCATTTTGTTTTACTAAAACACCATGGCCCCAGGGGAAAAAAAATTTTCTAGTATGGCAGTTAATGTGTTAAACTCAAAAACATTAACAGAGCTAAAGTGCCAGGAACTAAAGCTTGTGACACAACCAAGATTAAAGCCCCAAGCCTCAGTAAGTGACATTTTCCCCTATGTGGCTAAGGAAGCTCCCCTGGGGTTTGCAGGTTAAACCACAGATATGTTAGATCCTAAAAAAGACATTCTCTAGTTTGCATCTCCTCACACTTGCTTCACCTGGTCTTGAGAGTAAAATGATTTAGAAGGCAAGGCTGAATGGGGCTAGAAAAGAGGCAGTGGCCAGAGTTCACTTTGGTTGGGACTTAGACAAACAGGACCCTAATTAACTCAACAAATGACTCTATTGGAGTTTGGACCAAGAGTTTTACAGAAATACAGAATGTGCTTTACATTAGCTAAATCTTTGTGAATGTATTTCTCTTGGGACCATCCCAGGAAGTGGCTGCAGCCACACAGAACTCAAGGATTTTCAACCCTGGATCTTTGGTCAAATACTAGAGTTATCTACCTGCCAAACACAATAGGAATAGCATGTCATTTTACAGATAAGAAAACTGATAAACATAGAATGAAAGTCTTTGCCTCCATGCCTATGAGGGAGGCAGAATGAACTTATCTACCTGCCAAATACAACAGGAATAGCATGTCATTTTACAGATAAGAAAATTGATAAACCATAGAATGAAGTCTTTGCCTCCATTCCTATGAAAGAGGCAGAATGAACTTGTAGCAAGTTCTCTAAGGTGTTTCCTATAACCTTTGTATTTCCCTGCCACAGATGATGAGGATTGTCCAGTGAATTGTCCTTGTGACATAAATCAATGGTTTGCAATCTTTTCTCAGCCCCAGCACAGCACTGAAATACAACACATTTCCATAAGTTACAGTGATTCACTTCAAATAAGATTTGTAAAAGAATACATAGTTCCACTTCTTTTTTTTTTTTTTTTTGAGACATAGAGTCTCACATTGTTGTCCTGGCTAGAGTGAGTGCCGTGGCCAGCCTAGCTCACAGCAACCTCAGCCTCCTGGGCTCAAGCAATCCTACTGCCTCAGCCTCCCAAGTAGCTGGGACTACAGGCATGCGCCACCATGCCTGGCTAATTTTTTCTATATATTTTTAGCTGTCCAATTAATTTCTTTCTATTTTTTTTGGTAGAGACGGGGTCTCGCTCTTGCTCAGGCTGGTCTCGAACTCTTGAGCTCAAACAATCCGCCCGCCTCGGCCTCCCAGAGAGCTAGGATTACAGGCGTGAGCTACCGCGCCCGGCCCATAGTTCCACTTCTTTCCAGTATAAAATAACAAAGCCATATTGTTCAGTACTCTTAAGACATGCTTAGCAATATCCTAAACATATGCCATTGCCCTAGGGAAAGAAAAGCAGTTTACTAAATATAAGAAGCAGTGTGAAACTTCATATAAACTTAAACTGAACCTTAACACTTAACCAGTTCAAACATGTCTAATGACTGATAATTGTGCTTCTCCTGTGCCCCTCCTGGTTCTTGGCAATACCAAAGAAACAAAGCATAATCAAACAAGTAACGACTAATAACTGCAGTGTTTTACTTCATTTTATGTTTGTTAGGAAAGTAAAATCATTTATTTTATTGTGTATTTATATTAATAATTTATGTAATCAAGTCCTCATTGTTTTCAAATAGTTGCCATCTATCTATCTATCTATCTATCTATCATTATCTAGAAGACACTTAGAACTACTGTTCAAGGTTCAGAAGAGAGTGGTTTGTGTATGATCACCCAGCAAATGAAAATGCTAGTATCTGGTGTTAACTAATTTATTCATAAATGTTGACCATGGCTGTTGATGGGTTCATTCAAAGTTATAGGACTTGTACAAGTATCTAAGTATATATTTATCTAATATTTTTGAAAACTAGATTTAGAAATTTTCACAGTATGTAAAGTTAAACAAGTCACCTATGTTTAACTTAATATGGGTCCTAAAAAGCTCTACAAAACTTGAGTGCATTTTTGAGAGTTTAAAGTATTTTATACATTTTTTTTGAACTCCCATTCACTATTTTCAAAAGTTTAAGTCTAATGAAGTATAAAAATGATTTATCTATGTGCAAACAAAGTGCAAGACACTCGGAGGAGCTTTAAAAGTTATGTTCATGAAATAATGAGAGGTGACCAGATACTCTACCACACCAAAATGAAACTCAAAATCAATGAAGTTGGTCAAGAATTTTGAAGGAAGGAAATGCAGTTGTAAATGAGGAAAGCTAAATTCCATAGGTTAATCAATAGAAATATCATATGAAAATAATCAATATGTAAAAGCATAAGAAATACATTACAATTATGACAACCACAATACAAGATACTTAGGATAAAAGTTAAACACAATTCATTGAATATAACAATTTTATTAATAACGATTAAGTTCAGATAGAAAGAGTTTATGTTATACCTTGTATAACTAATAGGTAAAGCTGAAATAAACACCTTTATATTTAAATATTGGTGCCGAGCAATTATTTCTTTAAGATAATTTTCAAGAACTTACTGAACCAAATCACTGAGTCAAATATAAATATTGCCAAATTGTCATTCAGAGGATTTGTATGAGTTACTTTTCCACCAATTACCTGTTTCCCACACCATCATTAACTATGGGTATCTTTTTAATTAAAAATCTTCCAATTTGCTAAGCAACAAAATTATATCAGAGTTTAATTTGTCTTTTATTTCCAATGAAGTTGAACACTTTTTTGCATGTTTCCTGGACTGAAGTATTTGTTTTAGAAATTTCCTGTTTATGCCCTCTATATATCTTTCTACTGAAATATTCATTTTTCTCTTATTAACCTACAGAAGCATTCACATATTCTAGTTATTCATATACCATATATTTTAAAATACTTTTCATTATTGGAAATTTGCTTTCTAAATAGCTCTGGTCTGTTTGAGAGGCAAGTGCTATGGTTTGAATGTCGCCTCCAAAATTCATGTTGAAATTTAATTATCATTGTGGGCGTATCAAGAGGTAGGTTCATTAAGAGGTGATTAGGCCATAAGGGCTCTGCCCTTGTGAATGGATTAATGTCACTATATTGAGAGTGGGCTCATTATCTGGAGAGTGGGTTGTTATAAAAGCAAGTTTGGCCCTCTCCTGCTCTCACTTGCCCTTCTACCTTTCACCACGGGGTGACGCAGCATGAAGGCCCTTGCAAGATGCTGGCACCATGCTCTTGGACTTGCCAGCCCCCAAACCATGTGCCAAATAAATTTCTTTTCTTTATAAGTTACCTAGTCTGTGGTATTCTGTTATAGCAACACAAAAAGAACTAAGACAACAAGCAACCAGGTTATACTTTATTTAGGCTCAGAGCAACAAATCTGTACCTAGCCAACCTTACACACTCATTGGCTTTCAATGGCTCTTCAGTTTTCATCAAAGATGGAAGCCCCTCTGTGTCCTCCTCACCATCCCCCATCTGTTCCTGCAGAAGTTCCTACATTCTGGCAGTTTTTGCAACTCTGAGCTGATAATTCTCAAATCTGTACGACTGTCCTCAATTCAGTCTGCCCCATGAGCCGGCGCTATGATTTCACTTGCATGGCGGATCCTTTCACTAAGGTTTCATTTACTCATCCACCCACTCAAATGCGAATAGTGCCTCTTGAGCAAACCTACTAAATGTGAAGTGTTGTGAAGTTTCATCATCTCAAATTCAAACATTTCAAACCAAAGTCATCTGCTGCCCCACAAGCCATCCGTCCCTTTCTAATTTCCACTTTTTAAAAATGTATCCCCAGCTTTCTGCTGTTTTATCTCTAAGTGTCATGCCTCCTCTCTGTTATCACCACATGTAGTCAATGTCTGCTAATTTTTCCTCTAATGGCTCAAAAATTGATTCTTTCCTTTTTTTGCGGACATCTGCCATTCTGGCCCCAGCCTCACCATCTGGCATCTGTTTAACTGCCATCGTCTTCTATTGGCCTCTCTGGTTCCCATTTGTTTCCCAATTCCGTTCATCTTGTACCCTGTGCTGGATTATTCTGCCTGCAGTGTGTAACTCTGAAAATGCCATTCCTCTGCTAAAGAATCATGAGTGTTTGCTTCTGCCTGTGGAACAAGCCCCAAATTCACCAGTCCCTCCTTAGAGGCTTCTGATAAGCTGGATTCTACCTCTCCTAACTCATATCTCATTATTCTATTTCAGAAATACCATGTTTGTTTAGCATTGTTTCTGCACCATCCTCCACACAAGGCCTTTGTACATTTGCTTATCCAATTCTGGCTGATTATATCCCTTGCTTCTCTCTCTTAGTCCAAACCCTGTTAACCCAACTCTTCAGGGCACAGCTCAAGTCTTTTCCAGGAAGCTGGCCCCAGCTCAAACCATAGTTTAGTTTTCTTAGAATTGAAGTAGACTTCACAGAGCACACTCAAGGACTCTGAGCCTCAAAAGTGTTAAATTCTGTTCAACAAAAAATTTACTGAACACTCATTATGCACTAAGCTCTGGGCTAGGAACTGGGAACAAGGAAATAAACAGATGTGATCCCTCCTTTCAAGGAGCTCTTGCCTTTTGAAGGGGACAGATATAGGAACATATAATTTCATTAAAATATGGGAATTTCTAAGATGGAGTTGAACATAGTGCTGTGAGAATGAGAAAAGAGGGCATTTAGTCCAGGTGGGGGTCCAAGGAAAGCTTCCTAGTTGGAGATATCATGTAACGACAATGTTAAAAGATGAGCAAGAGTTATCAAGACAAAAAAAGGCAGGAAGGGAAATTGAGACAAAGGGAACGAAATAAATAAAGCCAGAGACATCAACAGCGGGAAGGGGATGAGGAAGTAGAAGCAGCCTAGTATCATTAGACTATAATGTTGTGAAACAATACTGGTGAGAGAAGAGATGGGAAGTGACCAGAGGCTGGTAGGGTTTTGTAAACTATATTAAGAACTTTGTACTATAATCTGTAAACAATGAGGAACCACAAAAAATGTTTAGGGAAGGAGATTAAATTATTGAGTCTTTTTTTTTTTTTTTTCTTTTGAGACAGCGTCTCACTCTGTTGCCCAGGCTAGAGTGAGTGCCGTGGTGTCAGCCTAGCTCACAGCAACCTCAAACTCCTGGGCTCAAGCAATCCTACTGCCTCAGCCTCCTGAGTAGCTGGGACTACAGGCATGCGCCACCATGCCCGGCTAATTTTTTATATATAATTTTAGTTGTCCAGATAATTTCTTTCTATTTCATTTAATAGAGACGGGGTCTC
>CAUYSK010108639.1:0-20000 GCA_963575035.1 Avahi laniger
GATACACTTCTAAGTTGGTTTCTTCTTTCACCTTTTTAAACCTCATGCCTTTTCGACCGCTATCAGCTGAATTATCTAGCATCTCTTTCAGTGTCTTTGGGATTGTACTCAGCTGTACAGGTAATTCAATAGCTAGTAAAACCAGTTTTATTTACTGCTAGCTTACTTTGATCTCTGACTCCTCTCATTTTAACTCTGTGGCTTTTGCTGCCTTTCAGAGTTCTTTTACACTGAGCAGACTGCTTTGTTTATGCCACTAAAAAAAATGCATTTAGAACTTCTCAGAATCTTTTTGGTATAATTTGTTTACTTCATTTCAGAAGCTCTCATAGTTTAAGTGGAAAAGATTGGCTTCGTCAAAAGTTTCACCAGGAAGACATTTCACCGAGTAAACAATAGAAGACAGAAACAAAAACCTTTCTAGAGAGTTTATTCTTTCTTAATTTTCAAGAGTCCTCTTGCTTAAAAAAAAAGAGCTAAAGTACATAAATTTTCAAATGCCAGAAAAAAGGATAGCCTTATCACTTTCCCTTTCAACTCTTCACTGCATAGGGGTTTTAATATAAATTCAAATTAATTATTTTTCTAAGATGAAAATTTCTTACTTGTCCGTATATTTCAAATAACATCTCTTTAAAATTTGCTTATTAAAAAAGTATAAACTCCATAAGATTATGAACTCTCTGTCTTATTCTATTTCCCATTGCCTAAAGCTCTATCTGGAACATAATAAATATTTGTTAAATAAATGGATGAAAATATGAGTGAATGAAGTTTGGAAATTATAGTTCTTATGACTGCATTAAAGAAAACATGTCCAACAAATGAAAAGGAATCATTTTAATGAGTGGAAAACCATGCATAATAAAAGAGAATAATAGAAAATGAATTTGAAGCTAAAAGAGAACTCAAAGGCCATGTCAGAAATTTTGCAGATAATAGCTGTGAGACCCAAGAGGCTTTAGGGTCACACAAGAGAACTGGGCTATCCTAATTTCCAATACAGTGCTCTTTCTTCTATATTATGCTCATTATGAAAATGTAGTTTAAATTCCATTACAGGGAATGGTGTTGCCCTCAAACATTGATTTCCTAGAATGCTCTTTGAATAGATTATGTTAGTTGTGATGGACATCATCAATGTTCCACTCAGGCTGATTTATCAGACGTTAACACTCTTCCACTAGCTGTTGAGAGTGCTGGCTGTCAAGGGCTCACAGCTACCCTCTTCTGAGACATGCCCTCAGTTTACAGGAACCCAATACCCAGGTAAACCTGAGAAGTTATATCTCTCCCCACCTAATAGGTAGGCCTCAGCCAATCGGTAACTGCTACAAGAGTACAAAAGTTCAGCCTCCCTAAAAGTGGGGCAATTCTGCAGTTCCACTGATACCCTGTTGCTCCATCTGGGATTGGGCTAAGGTTAGACTTCAGCTGAACCCATCCTTGCCTTGATTCTTCTCTGCCCCATCTTGCTTTCCTCACTATCTTAGAGGTTTTGCCTTAAAGCACTCCCTCACTTGCACAAGAATCCCCATCTCCAGCTCTGCTTTAGGGAACTAGACTTAATACACTAGTTGATTTAGTTTTCAAATTAATTGAAATGTTATTCATAGAAAAAAGTTTTCTCATATTTTTTCCTAAAATACATGAGTGCATTTTTCTAATTCAATAAATCTAGCAAAGCCAACTAGATCTTTACTCTTCCAGAATATCTTGCCTAAAGTCGATCATTCCAAACATGAAGTTTCCTTGTATTGTACAGTAAAGTTGGATGCAGGTGGTTTAAGCCATTTAAATGTAACTGTAGTGATTTTAGGACATATTCTTGTACTTGAAAAAAAAAACCCTGTTATCACTTTATCACTATTTTTTCCTTTTTTCTTTGTCTCTTTCTCATAGGAGTGCAATGCAAAAACATTTCCAGGTAACTAATCATAACCCTGGTTAGTAGAATTTCAGTTAATCAAGTTTTACTGTTCAAAGACTTTGGCTTTAAAAGATTTTTCTGTGTGCCTATGGATGCTTTGATGATCTAGTAAAGAAAAACTCATACAACAAATATTATCATATCACATATTTAGACCCCGATCTATGAAATTACTCTTTATAACAAAAGCCTTGTATATGTGATATCAGCATCATAGACTAGGAGAAATAAGCAGAGAAAGAAAGGTGATTTATTCTTCCATTTTCTATTATTAATATCATTCCTACCTTTGAAAAATAATATTAAATAAATTTTCAAATTACACAACATAGCAAGACAATTTTAAAAATCCAGATAAAAGGATATGTAAAAGGAAGTGGTTTACAAGACAAAAAATACTTTTCAAAGACCTTGTTAAATAATTAAAATGGTTTAGTTATTTAACTACATTTAATTCAGTTCATGATGTAATGAAACTGGGTTTCAAGTCTTTTAACCTTGTGTCATAAAGATTTTAAAAATACAGAATTCATTTTTATAAAATTCAATTTTTAAAGAACTGTTTTATAAAAAAATTTATCATAAAAGAATGCCATTGCCATTAACTCTGAAATGAATATTTATGTTTATGAGGAGAGAAAATCAGGTCGATGAAGCGGGGAAGCAGAGTTAAGAGCACTGACTATAGAGCCAACTTACTTAGATTCAAACCCTGGCTCTGCCACCTAATAGCTGTGTGATCTTGTGCAAGTCACCTAACATCTCTATACCACTGTTTCCCCATTTTGTATAATCAGGATAACAATAGCACTTACCTCAGAAGGTAGTTATAAGAATCCAATGACTAAATATCTACAAAGCACTAGAATTGTTCTTGGCACAAAACAATTTCTACATTGGTGTTTGTTAAACAAAATCTTTATTTACAACAGTTTGACATACTTGTTAAAGAAAAAATTGTATGGCTTTCAGATTTGTTTCTTGCCTCCCAGCAATTTTATGCAAATACTTCCTCATAATTAATAATTCATATTCCTTCCTCAAATTCTTCCATTTAAACTTGAATTAAAATGTTCCCTCTTTACATAGTTTACAATCATCGTAGACATTACTATTGGTTAAATAAAGTCAGTTATTTAAAATATATATATGTGTGTGTGTGTGTGTGTGTGTGTGTATGTGTGTATTTCTTTTTTTCTGATACTGTGCTACTTCTGTCTTCTCTTCCTACTGGAAACAAATTTCTTCCCTAGCAGAATACTTTTTCATCCACATACTTCTCCTTTGGAAGACCTGCCTTCTTCTAGTGTTTCATTTGCATTAGTAAAGAGTTGTAAAAACTCTATTTCTTGGTTCTCTGGGTCACTTCCAAACCATCATCATTCTCTTCCTTTAGAAGTTGAACTTAAAATTCCAAAAAAGCTGGCCCAGTTAGGTTCAAGAAGATGATGGAAAAGATGATACAAAGAGAAACAAAGATATCATAATTGAGAACCAACTCGGGTCATGAATTAGCCAGAGTTGCTGATCTCTACAGCCGCCTGGGTTCCTGTTGGTCTTTTATGCCTAGTGTATCACGAAAGAGACCTCCATTATCTAAGCTGTGGAATCAGCTTAAGTATCCATCAATAGATGAATGGATAACAAAATATGGTCAATATACACAACAGAATAGCATTCAGTCATAAAAAAAATGAAATCATGTCATTTGTATTAACATGGATGGAACCAGAGGTCATTATCTTAAGTGAAATAAACCAGGCACAAAAAGATAAATATCACATGTCCTCGCTTGTATATGGGAGGTAAAAAACTTAAGCATATGGAAGCAGAAAGTAGAAAAACAGATAAGAGCAACTGGGAAGGATGGTGGAGGATGATGAAGCGAAGTGAATTAACGGGTACAAACATACAGTAAGACAGAAAGAATAAATTCAGTGTTTGATAGCAGAGTTGGATGACTATATTTAACAAAAATGTATTGTGCTTGGGTGATGGACACCCTGAAAACCCCAACTTGATCATTACATATTATATAAATGTAACAAATTTTCTGACATACCCCATAAATTTGCACAAATTAAAAAAAGGGACCTCCATTATCTAAGAGAATCTCCCTTTCTTTCAATTAAAGGGCCTAATTAACATGGCCTGTGGTTCACTGGCACCTGGCTCAGAGTCCTTACCACCCCAACTCCTATCAGAAAGATGGTACAGCATAGTAGTTAAGGACAGGAGTTCTGACAGCAGATGCCTGGGATGTAAGCCCAACTCTAATATAGATCAGTATGTCAACTCCACTCTGTGCTTTGTTTTCTTCAACCATAAAACAGAGATAACAGTACTAACCTCTGGGATTGTTGTAAGGATTAAATGTGTTAATACATGTGGCATGCTTAGGAAAGTGCCTGACACATAGTAAGTACCCAAAAAAATGAAATAATATTAGTAGTATCATTATTAACAGAAGCAATGAGCACCTTCAAAATCTATACAGTTGACCCATCCAACAATTTAGATTCAAGGTTCCTTGAGCTCCTCCAATGCATTAGACTTTATTCTCCCTCCACTTCAGCTACCCACTTTCATGGACACACCCTGTACTTTGGGCCTTTACACCTTCCATGTTGTGTTGGTAGCAAGGGTTTTCTAAGTAGATTAACTGTCTTGAATTTTGATTGTCCACTATTCCCCAAATTCCTGCAACATTCTCTGCATGTTACACAACGATCGTTCTAACACATAAATCTGGCCACATCCACTGCATATCACTCCTTCCTTCAAGGCACTGTTTATAGGTAAAGCCCAAACTCCTTAGTATGGAATATAGGTTCTCCAGATCTGAAGGCTGCCTTATCATTTGCTTCTGCTCTCATATACTGTTTTCCAGCCACACTAAACTTTCTAACATTGTCTTTGTATTTCAGCATGCTTGCTCTAGTTGCCAAGAACACCCTTCCCATCATCTACTCCATGTCCCAGTCTTTTCTTTTTTTTTTTTTTTTAGAAACAGTCTCACTATTTTGCTTGGACTATAGCTTAGTGGCATCATCATAGCTCACTGCAACCTCAAACTCCTGGGCTCAAAGTGATCCTTCTGCCTCAGCCTCCCTAGTAGCTAGGACTACAGCCACATCATACCACACTCAGCTAATTTTTCTTATTTTTTGTAGACATCAGGTTTTGCTATATTGTTCAGGCCAGTCTTGAACTCTTGCCCTGAAGTGATCCTCCTACCTTGGCCTCCCAAAGTGCTAGGATACAGGCATGAGCCACCATACCTGGCCCAATCACTTTTTTGCCTATCTCCATATTTATTTAGGTGCTGGTCTACTTATGACAGCTTTTTAGGTTTGTAAATCTATCCAATGGGTATCTTGTTTTGTTTGTTTCAAGAATATGTCCCTGATCAGATTAACTGACATGATGTATACGCAAAGGCTGTTGAGTTCTTCAGAAAAACAAATTATAATCAGGACTATTTGGTTATAAGGAACCTGTTACAGCTAATGTAGTAGGTACGTATTTTATGGTCACAAGTGTCAGGTGTGAAAAAATGCCTTTTTTGATATTCTATATAAATATAGAATATAGACATTCCAAGTCCGGAAATGTTGAAAGAAACCAGGAATTCTGAGCAAAGAGTGACAGCCAAAAGGGAGCCCAGGTGAGCAACTGGTCTGAGCTGCTCAGGATGCAGGAGACAGACAGTACAGAGGGAGGCTGAGGAGACACGTAAAATACGTCCAATACGCTTATCCAGTCGTACCAAGTAAGATCCTTAAGGGGCTAATGATGTTGTGTTCATTTTTGATCACCAGCAAAGGCTAAGAGAATGTATATGGTATTAATAGATATTTAGTAACTATTTGTTAAAGACATGAATATAAGACAGAATAAACAAATACAGTAAATGAACAAGAACAGACCATCTAAGTCAAAATAGGCACTTTTATTTATCCTCAGTATTGTTCCTGCTCTGGCTGCCACAGAAGCAAACTAGTTGACATAAGACAAATGAAGCTAGTGATTTGATAAATTTCAGCGTAAGTCATACCAGTATTGGTAAATAACATCATCAAGCACTCATCATGACAGTTAAAGCAGCAACACAGAAAAAGTTTCCAAGTGGTCCCAATGTGCAATGATCAGGTAACACATAAAGGAACATAAATATGCATGTTATATATCTTCATACACATATAAATGCAGTTCCTGCATTTATACAGTATTCCCTCCAATATCTAGTTAGACAATAATGTTCAATAATAGCAAGTACATTATTTAAACAATTATAAAATCAAGGCAATAATAAAAGAAAGATTAATCATTTTTTTCTCTAACTTAAGCATAGATAATCTGACCATTAAGATTGATTGATAAATTTGAACACAGCTGAACACATATTAGGTCAAATTGGTTCTGATAGTTAAGCTATGAATTTGTTGTAGGATGGTTTTAAATTAGCATAGTGTTTGAATGCTTAACAGTATGTTTGAAAAAGAAAACAAACGTTTTTGAGAAATGCATTAATTTCTTAAAACACAAGATTTTAATTGAATTAAGTTGAGGCATTTCTAGTATTTTTCTTCATTTTGCATCTATCTGTTGGACAGAACACTAACACTAAACAGTTTTTTTAAATCTCTTCATTAAAGTTATTTGAATCATATCATGAGCGACTTTTTAATTTAAAATTAGACTCCTAGTGTCCTTCACTTGGGAAGAATGTTGTGAAAACCCGGCCATCTGCTAAGGTGGCTACAGTTACAAGTGGCCCTCAGAAGGTGGTTGGCTTGCTCTGTTTTAGCACTCTGTTGGATTACAAACACACACAACAAGTTCACCTTGATCTTTCACATTAAGTATCCCAGGGACAAAATTCGACATAGATTTAAACCTATGACGTTTCCATCTAAAGAAGGCAGAAATAAAACGGGACTTTGGGTTCGATTACAATAAAACATCAAAAGTGCCAGAAACACAAGTCTCGAAGCTCTATCTTTGGGGAAATATGGCAAATAATGCCTCTCCAGAACAGAATCAAAATCATTGCTCTGCAATCAACAACAGCATGCCGCTGATGGAGGGCAACCTCCCCACTCTGACCTTGTCTGGAAAGATCCGAGTTATGGTTACTTTCTTCCTTTTTCTACTGTCCACAACCTTTAATGCTTCTTTCCTGTTGAAACTTCAGAAGTGGACTCAGAAGAAAGAGAAAGGGAAAAAGCTCTCGAGAATGAAGGTGCTTTTAAAACATCTCACCTTAGCCAACCTGTTGGAGACTCTGATCGTCATGCCACTAGATGGAATGTGGAACATTACGGTCCAGTGGTACGCTGGAGAGTTCCTCTGCAAAGTCCTCAGTTACCTGAAGCTTTTCTCCATGTACGCCCCAGCCTTCATGATGGTGGTGATCAGCCTGGACCGCTCCCTGGCCATCACGAGGCCCCTAGCTGTGAAAAGCAACAGCAAGCTCGGACAGTCCATGATTGGCCTGGCCTGGATCCTCAGCAGTGTCTTTGCTGGACCACAGGTGGGTCGTCATTCATAAACTTGTTAGGATATGGTGATCATAGATTTTCTACCTAAACTTGAGTAAAGGTCTTATCAAAAGCTTTAAGAGCCTAGGCTCTGAAAATTCAAAAGTGGAGTTTAATCCTGGCTCTGTTCTGTTACCTTGGGCAAATTTCTTAACCTCTCTGGGTTTCGGTTCCTTCATTGATAAAACGGAGGGTAATGCCTTCTTCCTGCCACTTTTGTGATGATTAAATGAATAATATATTAAAGTGGTTAACATAATTTCTGGTGGGTAGTAAATACACCCCCAAAAGATAGCTATTTTCAAAATCGACCTTATCCTCATCCTATTTTTCCTTTTGCTCTGGTTGACATGGATTTGATGGTTAGTTGAGAGAAGTTTTAGGAACTAAGAAATTTGCATAGGCAGAAAATATTTATAACATTTCTTTTTTTTTTTTGAGACAGAGTCTCACTCTGTTGCCTGGGGTAGAGTGACGTGGCGTCAGCGTAGCTCACAGCAACCTCAAACTCCTGGGCTCAAGCAATCCTCCTGCCTCAGCCTCCCAAGTAGCTGGGACTACAGGCATGCACCACCATGCCCAGCTAATATTTTCTATATATTTTTAGTTGTCCAGATAATTTCTTTCTATTTTTGGTAGAGACAGGGTCTTGCTTTTGCTCAGGTTGGTCTCGAACTGCTGACTTTGAGCAATTCTCCTGCCTCGGCCTCCCAGAGAGCTACGATTACAGGCGTGAGCCACCGCCCCCAGCCCTATAGCATTTATTATTAGTGATTTCTTGAGTGGAAACTTTAAGAATTCTGTCACTGCAGCTTAAGGAGAATTATTCTTGATTAGTATGTTGTTCTGCCATATGCAGCTGTGTGGGATTGAACAAAGAAAAAAGTGGGCAATCTTGGACATTTGGGAATCTGAATATTTCTTTGAAGTTTGCTTGAATTTTGCTGGAGGTAGGTTACTGGGAAAGCCATATGACTGTAGATATGATATCGCCCTCTCCCACAGAAGGCAGATATCTTTCCAGATTTTACAAATGGAAATTTATCTAGACATTCTAAATTGGCCAGATGGTTTAAAAACAAATTACTGCCAAGCAGAACTCACTATATAGTGCAATATACTAGAAAGCTGGGTGACTAAAATTTCCCAACAATTCCTCACTTAACTAATTTTTTTGGATATTAGATAAATTTTATTAGTGTGTTTTGTGGCAGGAGGAATGGGAAAAACTAAAAGGTTTTGATTTCCCTAGAGAAAAATATATTATAATCTCTCTCCCAGTGATTGAATATACAAGAGTAGGTTTAACAAATATGTCATTTAAAATGAGATTATTTAGCTAAGGCTTATGCTCTTGAAATTTTTCATTTTGTTTCTTGAAAGTGTAAGTACTTTCATTTGTTTTCTTAGAGAAGATAAACACAAGTTAGATTCCTCACACTGAGCCTGGTACTGACAAAACAAAGAAATAGACCTCAAAGAAAATGAAATTCATTGTGAAGACAAAACTTCTATAAAACTAAATACAACTTGATATTAAATTTTTTTAAACCTATTACAAGGATAAGAAGACAGTTGTTTGGGTTGAAACAGTGAAGGAAGGTTTTAGGGTAAAGTAGAATAAGCTGAGTTTTTAAGGCTGAATGGTATTTGAACAGAAAAAATAAATGAAGCATCACATATATTTTTCAATAATGGTTAAAAGTGTGACTGATGTTCATGGAAGACTAATTTGGCTGAAGTGAAAGACTGAGAGTTGGGAATAGTGAGAAATTAGATTTGGTGGTCACCCCCTTCCTTTAACTCCATAGTAAACTATTTATTTGTCATAAAACATCGTGATTATATGTGTGTGCCTGTCTTTGCCATTAGGATATACGCTTCTAAATGGCGGAGACTCTATCGTGTTCAAGAGAATCTTTTGTGTTCCATATTTATTATAGTACCTAATAAGATACCTTGCAAAAATAGAAATTAAAAATGTCTGAATAAATGAATGAACGAATGAGCAGCGTAATAGATTTGTATCATAGAGGACATTGACAGTCATGAAAATTCCTGAAATTAACGCGAGAGCCTTCGAGCCTTTGGGAGTCCTGTGCAAGAAGTGGATCTTTTTAAGTAAAAATATTTCAAGAAACTTTATGTGTAGAGTGGAGTAGAGTGAGACAAAGAATCTTCTCAAATAGAGAGAAATGAGACAAAGAATCTTTTCGTATCATCTGGCAATGAGGTGATTAAGTTGAGGGTTAGGGTGGTATGGGAAAGCATTGACAACAAAAGAAACATTTCAAACAAAAAACAAAGTTTGGCAACAAATTGGATTAAGGGAATTAATAATAGAGCAGATGAAAATAAATCTCCAATATTTTTGGCCAAGGAGGTTGAATAATAAAACCATTGAAATAGCCAGGTAGGTTAAGAAGAGGAATGTTTGTCTGCCCATTTGTTTGTTTGTTTGAAGGAAAAGGGAAGGCAGGCTATAAGAAGAGATATAAACATTTGCTTTAGGACATAACTGTTGGCAATAAAAGTACAGCTATCCGGAAAGTAGTTGGTAATTTGAGATACTGAGATAGATTAAAGTCCAAACAGAAGTAAAAATAAGTCTATTTGTGACAATAACTGAAGGGCAAATCCACAATTTCATTCCCCTTAACTCTCCCAGAAGCTATAAATAAAATATTGATTTATGAATGTAATTTATTTTCATCTAAGTATATCACAGCAATAATAGAAATATAATGCCAATACTTCTGTAACTTAATATAGCAAAAAGAAAATATGAAATTAACTTTGAATTGTTCAGGAACTTCATGTAATAGTCTGACCTCAAATACATTACTTCTGCTAAAGAGACTTATGTGAATACGAGCCACAGAAAATGATTGGCACTATTTTATTTTGTAAAACAAATGACTCATCCTTATTTTCAGCAACACTTTAAATTTATAAAGCACTTTCTGAAGTTTCCTGAGAAACCTCACATAAGTAATTCTATTTGATACCTACATTAACTCTACGAGGTAAACAGGAAATGAGTTATTATTCCCATTTTATATATAGAAGAACTAAGGTCTAAACTTTTGAAAGCACTGGCATTCAAACTTTTTGGGCAATAACCCAAAGTAAACTCATGCTACATCAAGACCTTGTCTGTTTCTCTCTCTTTCTCTTACGCATATAACTGAAATAAATATTCTATTCTGTTCCATTTCATTTTTTAATGTTGATTACAACTCACTGCTGGCCACATCCTGCAGTTTAAAAAACACTGATTTAAAATGATCGGGTGCTGGGGCCTGTGGCTCATGCCTGGAATCCCAGCACTTTGGGAGGCCAAGGCGGGAAGATCCCTTGGGGCCAGGAGTTGGAGACCAGCCAAGGCAACATAGCAATACCCTATCTCCACAATAAATAAAAAAATTAGCCAAGTATAGTGTTGTAGTTCTACCTACTTAGGAAGCTGAGGCAGGAGGATCCCTTGAAGCCAGGAGTTTGAAGCTACAGTGAAATATGATCGATTGTATCAATGCACTCCAGGCTAGGTGACAGAGTGAGACTCTGTATCTAAAATAATAAATAAATAAATAATAAAAGGATTAGTTGGCACTTCCAATATCACTTGGCCTTTTTAACTCATGCCTTTTTATTAAGGTCCAGTTTTTCTTTTATTATAGCTCTCTGTTCTCTCTCTGAATAAAAGAAGTTTCAACCCTGCAACTAATGTTATGTATATTTGATGGGGTAGACAAGAGATAAACCTTTTTATTTCTAGACTGTGACACACAGTGAGTGTGTCTCACGCTTCCCCGCGCTCTATGCATAAACACATCGACAGTGGTGCATCTTGTCATAGCTAATTTACATTAAAAGGGCAAATTTAATCTTCATCCTTTGATGCACATATTGATTTTTTATCACTTGGGTAATTCATATGTCGATTGAAAAAAAAACTAACAAACTAGTTGTCACAACCTAGGCCTGGGAACCTGGGAATCGACAATATTTTGCTAGAGCTCAGAATGATCAAATTTCAAATTGGCCACCTTGATTTTCTACCTTCCTGATTATGAACCTCAGAAGCTAAGTTCTATGATGGTTTGTGTATTTTCGGAAGTTTCTTCATAGCATAGCATAGAAACTTTAAAATTTTCTGCTAGTAATAGCATTTAAAAAAAAAAATCCTACATGGAGCCCCAATAAATGAAACAGATATAAGTGGAGCTGCTCTGGTTAAAATAGGGTGAAGGGGAGACTGGTCCTCCACTTGGTTATTCACTAACTCCCAGTCACTGTTCCTTTAAAGGTCTCAGATCTCTTTGCAACGAAGTTGAAAGCCAAAGACGTAGTAGAAATGTCATGGGAGTACTGGATTTAAACCGAGTTGGGTTCAAATCACAGTACCATGAATTACCAGCTATGTGAATCTGAACAAATTACTTAAGTTTAAGAGAGTAACTGTAAAGAATAAATTACACAATATATAAAATCATCTATTAATAGTTTAAGACTTTACACTTTAATTTTAAACATTTAGGTAACATTTGATTCATTCTTCTCCTTTCTTTCTTTCTTCTTTCCTTCGTAAAAGGGTTTTTGAAGCCAAGAAATAAAAAATACAGAAATATAAGTATGAAAATGATTAGTTCTTTAAGAAACAGCAAAAAGAAGTGCTTATATAAAGGTGGATTATTTCAAATTTTTCAAAATGATAGCATGCATTCTGACTGATCAGTAAATTTGGCCAAACTACTCTCTGATCACAAACTATCCTACTCACTCTGAAATCTACATATGCCAGAGCATAGTAATTCAAGTCTTGGAAGTATCATTTCCAAATGTAGGTTGGGAAGGAAAGAAAGAAGGAAGGAAAGAAAGAAAGAAGGAAGGGAGAAGGAAAGGAAGAAGGAGGAGAAGGAGGAGGGAGGGAAGGAAGGAAGAAAAGAAAAAGAAAGGAGGGGAGGAGGCAGGGAGGGAGGCAAGGAGAAAACACGCCCTGGGCCTAGCTCTGGTTTAAGACCATCTGTGGTTAGGCTATAATTATGAAGGGAGCAGAAAACATTTTCTAAATAAGGTGTGTCCGTATCTAATTAAAAATCGCATGGTTTCTAATGATAGTCATCTAAGACCACAAAAATTTCAGAGTAGCAGATTATTTGCAGAAAAATTTCATGTTACTAGCTTATGTGTGTTAATATGCAGCATTACATATTGACAACTTTTAAATTTTATAGTTAATTCTATGGTTAATCCTGCAGTTAATCCAGGCCTGCAGGCAAGAAATGTGAGCCACTTCTTAGTCTTTGGTGTAAAGATGTGTGGCCTGAAGATGTGTGGAGTGCTGCCTTGACACGTAGAGAATTTACTGGTACGGAACACACTATTGAACTTGACAAGCAGGTTAAGTTCAATAAATACCTATCGCATATGTACAATATGCCAAACATTGAGCTACAACATACTAGCAGTGTGCTAGTAGCAAAAATAACAACAACAATAACGATGATAATAAATAATAGTTGAGGACATAAATATGTGCCAGATATTGTGATACATGCTTTTTATATGCAACATTTCATGTACTGTTCCAAACAACTCTATACATTATCTGCAATTATTATTCTTATTTTACACATGAAAAAACTAATTCTACAATATTCTATAACATGACCAACATTATTGTCTGATAAGTGGAAATATCGGTATACCTAGTTAACTCCATAGTCAGAGCTTTTAACTACTATGCTCTACCATGCTATGCAATGCAATATTATCTATTTCCTTTTTTCCTGTAGGAGGCTGGGGAAGGAAAAAGAAGGAAAAACTTAAGGTGAGAATAGGTTAAAAGACATCAGGAAAAAAATATTTGGTATGCACTTATATAAACGAATATATATGGATACACATAGAAGTTGTACATATCTTTAATATT
Organism: Avahi laniger; assembly: GCA_963575035.1. Taxonomy (NCBI): domain Eukaryota; kingdom Metazoa; phylum Chordata; class Mammalia; order Primates; family Indriidae; genus Avahi; species Avahi laniger. The sequence goes on from CAUYSK010108639.1 coordinate 13,409, forward strand.
TTATAATGATAATGGTTAAGATTTATACAGTGCTGTGTGCCAGGCACCATTCCAGGTGTTTTGCATATATTAACTCATTTCATTGTCATAACAGCCCCTACAGTTATATACTAAGATTATCTTCATTTATAGATGAGGACACTGAAGCATACCACCTGAAGATAATTACCTTTGGAAAAGATTAGGTAATGGTGTAATTAGTGTGGGGTAAGGTGAAAGTTAAAGACATTATTCTAAGAAGGAATTACATCTGCGATTGATTGTGAAGAAGGAAAACAGAATGTTCTTGTTTATAGCAAAATAAAGCAGATGCTGATGAGAACTGAGGCTAGGGATAAGATAAATGAAACACAGAAATTAAAGAAATATAATCCAAGGACAAAGGAATCACTGAAAGTAAAGTGGATCTCTATATTAATCATTCAAATGAACATGGCCTTGGGGCACAGAATAAACTTAACTAAGACTAAAGCTAATTAATTTATGGGCAAGTGAGATGCCGAATTTGTATATACTTTATCTCTTTTTTAAAATTTTATCGATCTACCTTATATTACAGGTATCACAAACATTTTATATCTCCACTACCAAATATTAAGTTATCTGATAGAAAAATATATGTGGTTCATTTTTTATGACAGAGAGCACCTGGTATAGTTATTTTTACCAAAGAGTTGCTTAAAAAATAAGCATCTGTTAAATAAAGATGATAACCGTTAACTCAAATTATAGTACTGTGTTTCAAAGTCACTGCTAACTGAAAGTTTCATCGTTGTAGCTTAAAACCATGAAACATTACATTGAAAATGTGGCCCAGTGCAGAGCAGAAAGTCAAATTCATGTCATTTGGTTCCAAGTCCAACTGGGGAAGTGTGGAGGGAAGTAGCTAAGACTTTAAAGAAAGTAAGATTTTCAGGTCCTGTGTGAAGTAACCCTTTCAAAGACTTCTACTCACAACATCTGTTGGGTCTAATTCAAGACTGAACTTTAAATAAGATCAGGTTGCAAAGAATTACAGAAAACTGAAAGGCTCACTTTGTAATGTGGAAAAAACTTCGTCTGAATTATAAGATAAAATTAGTTCAATATACTTGTTTGGGTTTGACTTTAAGATCGATAATAAGATTATTAAATGCTCCCTAGTGGATTAATTTAAAATTTCTCTTTTCCCCTTGAAAATGAAAAAAGATCTGAAACTGAAAATCGACTTTTCAATTTTTTTAACAGGTCCAGGGTTTCTTTCCTTTTTGAGGTGACCAGAGTGGGAGTGGAGTATGCCTTTTAAAAAAAAAATACTATAAAGTGTTTCTTGCCATATTTGTAAAGTATAAAAAATAATTCTGTTTCTTATATTTACAATTAAAAATAAAATTTCTACACTCATTCAAAAACTTAAAAAATGAATATAACCTCTCATTTGCTTAAAATATAAGATTTTCTTTACTCTTGTTTATAGCTCTATAGCACCCTATTAAGTGGTCCACCATAGTTTATTCAGCTACTGCTCTGTGAATTGGTATTTAGATTATTTTCGACATTTTTAAATCACAAATGATGCATCAATGAATAACCTTGCACATATGTATTTTTCTATCATGGGGGGTATGAGTGTATCTTCAAGGTAAATTCCTGGATGTGGAATTGCTGGGTCAAAGGTAAATGCATGTGGAGTTATGCTACGCTATTCCCTTCCATAATGTGTATATCAATTTGCATTCCCACTAGCAATGCAGGAGAGAGCTGGTTTCCCTACAACCTTGCCAACAAGAGTATGGCTGTACTTTTTAATTGTTGTCAATCTTGATAGTGAAAATGGCATTTCAGTGTAAATTTAGTTGGCATTTCTCCTATCACAAGCCAAGCTGAAGATCTTTTCATATGTTAAGGGCCAGTTTTATATCTTTTTGGTGAACTGTCTGTTCATGTCTTTTGATTATGTTTTTAAGACAACATCATTTTAATGGGATTTTCTGTCTCTACAATAAAATATAAATAAGTATTTTTGGGGATACGTTATAAGTGCCAATCACAGTATTAGGTACTGAAGACATAACTATGAACAAAACCACTTACAAAAAGTTTGCTCAGCATAATTGTACCAGAAATTGAAAATATAAAGGTTTAAATTCTTGGGTGATGACTGTTCTGCAAGATTGAAATAATTTCCAAAAAGTTCAAAATCTTACAGCTCAATTCACACCCATTTTTTTTATTCACATGGTTGTCAATGTGCACCATATTTTAAGTAAACATCCACTTATATAATAATTTTTCATAGAAATGCCAAATAGGAAGGAACTTAGAAATTGCTTTAGGCAACAATATATTACGAGGCTGGCCAAATACCAGAGAGAAAATTTTCAAATAATGTTTGAGAAAAAGTAACATAAACTTCTTGTTTTCTCATACAGTTATACATCTTTAGGATGATCCATCTAGCAGACAGCACTGGACACACAGAAGTTTTCTCTCAATGTGTAACACACTGCAGTTTTCCACAATGGTGGCATCAAGCCTTTTATAACTTTTTCACCTTCAGCTTCCTCTTCATCATCCCTCTTCTCATCATGCTGATCTGCAATGCAAAAATCATCTTCACCCTGACACGAGTCCTTCATCAGGACCCCCACAGTATGTATTCCTTAGATTTAGTGGTAATTGTGGGCAGTTTTTAGACAGTAGTACTGACAACAGAGTGGCAGCTACTAGCTGCCAGATACTGTACTAAAAAGTTTATATATATTAGCTTATTTGATATTCACAATCACCCTATGAGGTAATACTTTTATTATATTTTCATCATCCTCAATTTACAGATGAGGTAATTTAGTATCTCCTAATGTTCTACATTTGCCTCATGAAACTAAGACAGAAAGGAGAATTACTCCATTAAAACCCAAGATAAGCATTGGCAAATTGTTCCTGCGGGGCCAAACAACAATATACCAAACAGGTGATATTGAGAATATAGCCAAGTAAAACTGTTAAGTGCTAGCCAATAAACACTCTCAGTGGATATTCTCACAATCATGGTGATGCTGTATAATAGGTATCTGGGCAGTTTTCACATCCAACACAAAATGGTATTTGATATTTCCAAAAAATATATACTGCAAAAGCAATTTGCCTTCCAAATTTTATCCCAGAGAAACTCTGTTTTATAAGGGATATCTAAGAAGGGCACAAAGAGAATAAGAAGATGAATTTCAAATCGGGGTTAATCTGAAAAAAATATGAGCAGTGCAGAAGCAGAAAAACAAAAAGCAGAGGCAATGAGTACTGGTTAAATATTATTAACACATTTATTTATTTAATTTTGTATGTATTCAACTAATGTGTACTGAACACTCAATATTGCTGGAAACTGCCAGGTTGGAGATACCATGGTGAATAAGATAAGCCAAGTAGCTCTCCTGTTGTCAGGGAGCCTACAGTCTAGCAGAAAATTCAGAGAGTAAACAGTAAACTAATAATCAAGTGTGATGATGTTTCAAAAGAATGAGAAACATAGCATGCGGTGGGTGTCTTTCATATTCAGCCACTGAGCTGAGCCAAGATGCTTTTTTTTAAATGTGTTCACTCTGATTGATTGCTTTATTACTTACATGTCACTAAGGTTTACAAATATTGAAGATTAAATGAAATAGCATGTGAAAAGAGCAAGGCCCATGGCAAGGCACATAGTAAATGGTAATTAGTTTTGTCTAATCAAAAACTCATGACTAATCTTTAATCAGAAAATTACTTATTTTAACATTTCTGCTCAAAAGTCAATTTTATAATTAAAACATGGTAAATGTAAAAGATTTTCCTCTATATTTCCACTCTTTGGTGGTCAATGAATAAGAAGTTGCCAAATGACTATTTCTGAATAGCATTATCTGTTTCCCTCAAAAAAAATATAGTATGTGAAGAGTATTTCTTATTTTAAAGTAGCACTTCTGGATTATGAAATATAAAAACAGATTTTGAGCACTTTCAAATTGCAGCTTTTTGCCTTTAAGAACAAAGTCCTAAACTTCAGGTAGGCAGCCTGATGGTTAAAGTCAGCAATTCCATTAATTGCCATTAAATTTCTTCACAAGAAGAGTGACCTATGAACTTTAAAGGATGTATTAATATGAAAAATGAAATTGTTTCAGAGATCATAGAAAGAAGCACATAGTTGAGGTAGATAATTTAAAGCAACACACTTCCATCCGTACACAATTCTTATTGTCCTTGGTGGCAGAGACATTAGAAGAATGAAATTTTATTTTGAAGTCAGAATTCAACTCAGCTCAACCTCAGCCTACTCTCTTAAATTTATATTTTAAGAGTTTGAATATCCCATATTCAAATCCAGATTCATTTGGTAGAAACTTAATATTAACAGCGCTATGATCTTCAATCTTTTGTATTCAGTATGTGACATATTGGAAAAGTTGGTATAAAAACATACTTTTCAAACAAATTGTCATTATTAAAAATAGTGAAAATTTTCTCCCATTATATTCATTAGGTTGAATTAGCGATGGGTCTCTTCCCTTTTGACCGCTTTGGTTTTGTGAGAAAACTGCTCTGTAAACACTTGCTCTTTTTTCTATCTAATAGAACTACAATTGAATCAATCCAAGAACAATATACCAAGAGCACGGCTGAGGACCCTGAAGATGACAGTTGCATTTGCCACTTCGTTTACTGTCTGCTGGACGCCCTATTATGTCCTAGGAATTTGGTATTGGTTTGACCCTGAAATGGTAAACAGGGTGTCAGATCCAGTAAATCACTTCTTCTTTCTCTTTGCTTTTTTAAACCCATGCTTTGATCCACTTATATATGGTTATTTCTCTCTGTAATTGATAAGCTACACAAAAAGTCAAGTAAAAAAGGGCAGGTAATGAATTTCTCCATTTGAGAATGATAAACACAAAGGTTTCAGCTATTTATGTACAGACAAAACAGGATTTAAGCTTAAGTTACAACTATCATTCTTTTAAAAACCACATTGTTAGAAATTCAATTACAAGAGGGGAAAAAAATCTTCAGGAAAAAGACTGAAACATTTTCTCTTAATCATAAGCTTCTAAATTAATCTCTGCCCTTTCAGACCTCATATAGCACATTATGTGGGTTTCTTATCACTTTCTCCTTGTATAAAAATGCATAGATATTTAAAATAGATACAGCCTAAGGCAAAAAAGGTGCCAAAAAGTAAAGCTGGTTTACAACACTGTCTTAACCTCAGCATGCTGTGAAGGTTTTCTCCAAAAGGGATTTAGCAGTAATTACATTCTTATGCTATAACAATGCATAGAGCACAGAGGACAGTATGTCTCTTGCCCATAAGATCAATTTTCCCTCTTGTGATGTAAAAAAAAAATACAAAATCCAATGGACCTAATTTTCTCTTTGGCTTCAAAAGCATTCTGACATTTGGAGCACTCAGCAACCAACCCCCCCTCCCCAATCCACTCTGCCAATCTGACAAGACTATGAGGAATTCTTCTTCATCCCATCTACATGGTACAAGTTGTGATGTGCCTCTCTATATAGGGGGATTTTAGAAGGGTTAGGATCAGACAGGGGTTTAGAATATTCCTCTAGGCTTTAAAGTCTATGAAGATTGTGGTAATTAATTGCTCTAATAATAACAGTGCTTTAAAATACAGTTAAGAAAATACTTGTACTGATTATGCTTTATGCATAATATACTCTCTAACAATATGAAGAATTTTTTGTCTGTCTCCTGAGCGTACTAAATCCATAATCCATAAATCACTGAGAAAGATAAATGTAAAATCAAGCAAATGCACAAGCAAAAAGATGTTTGACACATAAAAGGAACTCTGGGAAGAAAACTGTACAGTTTCGCTCTATACAGGTCAAAGAATACAACAGAGCGTTGGAGAAGGGGGAGAGGAAAAGAAATTTCTCTGTAAATGTGAAACTAACACATACTGATACTCACATTAAACAGTATGGTTTCCAAAACATGTTTGCACAATAACATCTCTTTTATTTAATTCAGGCCTTAATTCTCCCTTGAAAAATGGGAAGGGATGAAAACAATGGGAATATAATGTCCATGTAATGAGAAAAATATAATAAAGGTCTTAAAAGAAAATTCAACCATTATTTAAGATTTTTTTTAAATAGATAAGATACCATTACACTCATATGAGCTATGTAGTCCCACACAAAAGATGAAATGTAACTCCTAAATATTCCAAGGTGTGTGGAATTGTGGAAAGTAGATTGCCCACTGACAGTAAGTCCTTCCTTTCCTTGTTTTTCTCCTCTCATACTTTCAGTTTTGTGGAGTTGCTGGGTTTTTTTTCTCCATCCTATCGTATTTTTCGATTGCGTCTCCATTGAGCTCCTTCCCTGTACTGTTTCATTTACAGTTAACCAATGAAACAGTACCTTTAGTTAACCAATCTATGATCCAACTCTACAGTTGAATTGGGCGAGGCTAAAAATTTGTAGTGTGCTAAAATGCTCAAAGTCGACATGTATAGTGAGTACAAGACTTTATAGTTCTGCAAGGTGATACAGGGAGGTAGATAAGTTCCAAAAAAGGGCAATCTTCTCCAAGTCTCTTCTTCATATA
>CAUYSK010108639.1:25000-29777 GCA_963575035.1 Avahi laniger
ATAAAGTAAGTGGTTATATCCTGCCCACTATCAGAATACACTATGCCAAAGATAGAAGTGAAGGTTGCGTTATTTTCAGCTAATGCACGAGACTCCCCATAAACCTGTAGCTTTTTGGCCAGTTTCAGAAGGGTTGCTTTTAGTACCGTGATATTGTCTGCCATTGCCAACGCTGCCACATTTACCTGGGGGCTATTATGTCATGCTTACACAGCACACCCCTTATTTGAAGCGTTTTTGATTGCCTTATAGATCTTACTATTTGGAAATATTTTTTAAATATTCCAGTGAGACAGAACTTTCTAAAAAGGCAGCCGCTGTCTTCTGGTTTGCTTTCATAATCGCACTCAGGAGTTTTTGGAATAGTTATCCATTTAACTGCTAGAAGTTGATAGCATTTGACGATACCAGTCAATGTTTGGTAAAATAAATGGTAACATTTTAATTACCCGTATTTACAAATCCTTCGGCTTGTTTATTAATGCCAAGCCTAGAAAATTGGATTCGAAACCTGAATTTCATGTTGTGATACTGTTTTTTGAATCCTGTGATTGACAGAGCTTCCCAGAGCCTGGAATGGCTTGCCCTTTTGCCAAGATAATATTGATCTCAGCTCTCACCGTGGCTCAGGCTGGCTGGTTCCTTCTGCCTGGGAACTATCTCTGCTTCTCAAGTGTTTCCTACAATATCATTTTTTTGTATGCCATGCTGTGAAAAAATTGAGACACTCTACTGTAAATAATACATTAGTGTAATAAGTATACTTTGTCACGCTAGTATATTTAGCTTGGTTTTTTTAATTCCTAAAAAATATTCATTTAACAGATATTTTTAACTGCTTCCTTTATGAGAGGCAATAGGCAGTATAATGTGGTAGTCAAGAGCTAGACTGTCTGGGTTCAGATCCTGGCTGTGCCATTTACCTGCTTCTGTGATCTTAGGCAAGTTGTTTAAGTTGAACTCTCCCAGCTTCAGTTTTTTTCCTGTGTTCGTTAGAGATGGAAGTAGTGCCTATCTCAAGGTTGTTGCAGTTAACTGAGTTAGTACATCTAAAGCACTTAAAATAGTGTGTGGCACAGGGTTAGCTATTATTACTAAATGCCAGGTACTGTTTTAGGTATTTGGAATACAATAGTGAGTTTCTAACAGACCATTCATTCTACTGGGAGGTGTAGGTGCAGACAATAAACAGTTAATGATAAGTGATTTGAAGAAAGTACAGCAGGTTAACCTAAGCTTATATAAGGGGAGTCATTTTATTGATAGAATGATCGGGAATGATCTGTGTAATATTTGTAAGACGGTATTTTTATAGAGGCTTAAGAAGTCAGCTATTCTGAGATCTGAAGGAATAACATTCCAAGCAGAGGGAATAGTGTAAAAACTCTGAAGTGAGGGCAAGCTTGGCTTCTTGGGGAACAGCAGGCAGGCCAGTGTGGCTTGTAGACAGTAAGCGAGAAGGGAGAGTGGTGGGAGTTGAAATTGGAGAGGTAATTGGGAGACAGAACAAATAGGCCCTTTCAAGCGTGGCAAGTTGTTTGAATTTTGGTTTAAGAGTAAAGGAAATCCACTGGAGGGTAATTCTAAGTCAAGGAATAATTTCTGACTACATTTTAAGGTGTTTCGGCTGTTATATAGAGAATAAAGACTAAAGGGGAAGGGCAATAGTGGAAATAAGGGTACTAGTTAGGAGGTCTTTGATGTAATTCAGGTGAAATGTGTTGATGGTTTGAGATTGTACTGATTGAAGTAGTGAGCAGTGATCAGATTTGCTATCTCTTTTGAAGGCAGAGTTAACAGGACTCACAGATGGAGAAAGCAAAGGAATGATTAAAATAAGAAGATACCTAGATTTCAAGCCCAGCTGGGAAAATGGTAGTACCAAAAACTGATTTGGGTAAGACTAGGAAAGGTAAGATTAAGCAGCAATAGTTTGTGGTAACATTTAGACATCAGAATAGAGTTATTGTTTTGGCAGATGTATAAAATCTGGAGGTCAGAGGAGAGATCAAATATGGAGAAATAAGGTTAGATATCAATATATAGTGACTTCTGTGGGACTGAAGGAGTTTATTTAGGGAGAGTGTGTATATAGAGAAATTTTGTTCATGAAACAAAATTGCTAAAATATGGATCCATCAGAAAATATGTGACAATGATAAAACACCTGAGAATAAAACCATGGGCTCTATAATCTTATAACACACACAGGGCAGAGCCAAGCAATCAGAATTTAATTTCAAAACATTTTAAAAGTCGAAAGTGGTACATAATAAAATATATGGTTTGTAAAAACTTTTAGTAACTTATAAATCTGATCCCATGTATAATCAAATGGTATATTATAAAATGTGAATATTTAATAACCATACTTGCTCTTACAAGTTTTTTTTTTTCCCCAGTACAAATAAAAATCTGCCCATCATGTCAACAGAATCTGTGGAGATTGATGATGCATTATACAGGTAAGAACCTCATGAAAACAGAAACTTATTTTCCCCATTCATTGTTTTCAAATAATCAAGTAGTCTATTTGAAAAAACCATTAAGCTTATGCAGACTTATATATATATATATATATATATCTCTCTCCATATATATATATCCTGAGAGTTCCTCTCAAGTCAAAATTAGGGTTTCAGTAATTGGGGTTTTTTTTTCTCTCACTGTAATCTGAAAGCTCTAATAATATTTAAATCTTAATTGCTTTAAGTTTAGGTGATAAGACTAAGGATTACGCTGTCCTTTACGAAATATACCTCTTGTTTTTGGACAATAACACATATTTATGTTCTTGACAATGCAGAAGTCTCATAAAAAAATTCAATTTCACCTTATTTAGTCATACAGTAGCATCTAGAGAATATGATTACTTAGTATAATCTCATTAAAACATTGCTTGTTTATAATTTGTAGACAGTGGAGAAATATTATGTGATTGAAAAGTTGTGATTTGAATGGAATTTGGTGGGACTTTTTAACACTTTTTCATGAAGTCAGAATACTTTTTTCAGTAATTAAAAAAAAGTTAAAAACACATACATTGCTATCACACCTAAGAAAGTTGGAGTTGTTTATATGAAAGACAGCATAGTCTCAGTTTAAAAGTTATTAGATTTCCTCTCAATATAACCATGAAAAATACATTTTATGTCAGTCGAATTTGGAAGGATAGGCTTATTATGTATTTTAAATTCCTTTTTATATTTTTTTAATGTGGGATGCACAGTCAATTATGAATACTTTATTAGGAGTTGATGCATGCCACCTGTTATGTTGATTCCAAATTCTGTTTTGTGCTTTGCACTTGGAAAAGGAGATGGAAGGCTAACATTTAATCTTGCATACGTGAAAATAATTTTGCAGGTAGTCTCCTGATTATAAAATATACTTCAGAAGTCACCTTCATTTGGGATTCTTAATCTATGATTACGTTCTTAATGTCCTCTTGGTCATGTTCTTGGGATAACAAATGGCAACTCCTTGGAATTGTATGGGTTAATTTTATTGATTGTATAGTTATAATTCTTGTGAAACTTTTTTTATATCCCTCTAACCCTGTAATGCTGATTAATAAACATAATTTTGAGTAGACCACTGAATAAATTTTTCATTTACAATGCTGAGTAAGTAGACCGTAGTTTACTTGACTGAAAGTTATACATTGCAGTTTAGCTGACATTATTAAGAGGTAAGCCATGTTCTTTTACCTGACAGAGTATCTTTTAGTGTAGTTGTTTGCACTTTGGATGTATGACTTGTTGCGAACATGGTCTAGTTGTTTACCAACATCTTTATGCTTATTTATATTTTAATATGTTTCTTAAGAATTTATCATAGTGAGTTCAAGAATTAAGAAAAAATAATAAATGATAAAGCCAGGAATTTGTGTGGGTACTATTAGTGAATGCTGAAACAGTTACTACTTTTAAGTTTTCTTACTAGAAATCCAAAGAAATATGTATATTACAAAGGCCAAAATGTGAGCTTTTGAACACAAAAAATCAGCTTTTATGTTCTTAGATTTTAAAAATTATTATAATTATAGATTTTTTTTTTTTTTTTAGTGACTGTTACGGAGGTTTTTTTTATTATTACATGACTGAACCTGAAGATTTGGGAAATTGTTTTTCTTTTTTAATTTTAAATATATGTCTTCTGTTTTGGGGGCACTAATACTGGATTTAGGACTTTGGGCAATGATTTATTTTAGGGACAAAGTGTAAAGTGAAGATCCTTAACCTCTTACCATCTTAGGGAGACAGATTAAGGAGTAAGCTGGATGAAGACAGGGTAGTGTAAAAATAGATTCCACACGTTCTCTTTTCTCTGCATTCTCTTTCACACAGCCACATTTCTGACTATGGAGTTAGTCCCAGCTGGAACTACAGGCATGCACCACTGCATCTGACTGGAACCATGTTCTAAATGACATGGTTCTAAATAACCAAGTTACAGCATTTAGCCTTCATTATGAGACAAAATAGTCAGAAATGTGGCTGTGTGAAAGAGGCTGAGGTGGGAAGATCACTTGAGCCCTGGAGTTAAAGTACAGCCTGGGCAACATAGCAAGACCTTGTGTCTTAAAAAAAAAAAAAAAATATGTCCCCATTTATATTTTTAGAAGATTAGTATCACAGTAGAGACACATAACATGAATTCCACCCTATTAACAAATTTTTAAGTGTATGTTAAAGTACAATTGACGCTTAAACAATACAGGAATTAGGGGTGTCAACCTCCATGCAGTTGAAAATCCACATATAATTTTTGACAC
>CAUYSK010108641.1:0-11899 GCA_963575035.1 Avahi laniger
AGACACAACAAAGTCATTACAAGGTTAACCTTAAAATTAACAAATTTGTGAAATTATTAAGTACATAGTAGTGACATTTTTACAAAGTAATGTACATTTTTAAGTGTATCTAATTGAAGTTTCTTGAATGTGGCCTTATTTGGTTACAGCTAAATTAATGTGGCCTTCCAACATGAAAAGGTTCCCCACTACTGTTCTAGGCCATGCTTTCCCTATTTTCATAGTGGGCATAATTATAGCCTTGCATTCAGAACAATGCCTGGAGCACAGCACGTTCTAGACACATCTCAGCTTGATATCTTGTCCTTACCTACTGGAGTGCCCATATTACAGCGGTGATGTTTGCCCATGGCTGCCCCATGTGTCTGTGCCTAACCGTCCCCTGAAATAAGGGCAATAGCTAGTAAGAGGATTATCTTGGTACTGACAGACTAAATGCCAAGCAACTGCAATAAACACTATTTCAAAAAAGCCAGCTCCCAATTTGTATGTAACTAGGGAAATGCATCATGAAGAAACATCTAAATGCTTAATTTTTAGAATAAAAAATAACCAGAGTATTGCAATGTGCTGTTAAATAGCAGGACAAGCTTAAATCACTGTAGCTGTAGTAGACTACATTCTGTAAGAATGCCAGAGTATCCAATATTTTAGAAACGTAATGTTAAACTGACCACACAAATTATCTGCTGATTGGGAAATATGACCCAGTGGTTGTAAAATGACTTCAGTTTCTTCTTATTTTGAATCTGTATGTTTTCAAATTTGGTGTTGATTGTGTATCACGTGAGTGGCTGGCATGGAAGTCAAGAAAGTTCACTCTTTCAATTCAAGCATTAGGATTAAAAGAAGAAGAAAAAAAGAAAGTTTATTGTGTCTGCAGCTCTAATTTGTCAAGCTGTGCCCTAATTGTGGCCTGTGTTTACAAAAGCGTCATCAATCTGGACAGGGTTAAACAGGACAAAGAGTTGGACTGTATTCTGTGTGCAGGCTGCTGTAAAAAAGGCAGAGACCCTGAACTTCTCTTCCTTTCATACACGTATCATCATGCTACACACAGGCCTGCTCCCCTGTTTGAATTATTCACACCATGCAAAGCAAATTATGGATGGATTAAATTACGGCTCTTTGAGGAAACAGCATGACCAATGTAAGGGTTGAAGGGCTTAAAAAAATAGAATATTTACAACCATAAAAAAAGAATGAAATCCTGTTATTTGCAGCAACATGACTGAACCTGGAGATTATTATATTAAGTGAAATAAGCCAGGTAGAACAAGCCAAATACTGCATGTTCTCACTCACATGGGGGAACTAAAAGGGTGATGTCACGGAGGTAAGAGTAGAATGATAGTTACTGGAGGCTGGGAAGGGTTTCAGTGGGCAGGAACAGAGGTTGGTTCATAGGTACTAACATGCAGTCAGATGGAAGGAATAAATTCTAGTGTTTGGTAGCACAGTAGAGTGACTACAGTTAACAATAATTTATTGCGTATTTCAATATAGCTGTAAGTGATTTGGAATGTTCCCAACACAAAGAAATTAACAGTGTTTGAGGTGATGGATATCCGAAATAGTCTGATTTGATCTTTACACATTGTATGTATGTGTCAAAATATCACAAGTATGCCGTAAATATGTACAAATGTTATGTATTAACACAAATTTTTAAAAAAAGAATATTCTTCTTTAGGCTGGGCACAGTGGCTCATGCTTGTAATTCCGGCACTTTGGGAAGTCAAGGCAGGAGGGTTGCTTGTGGGCAGGATTTTGAGAGCAGTCTGAGTAAGAGTGAAACACTGTCTCTACAAAATAAAAAATAATTAGGTGGGCGTGGTGGTGGTGCATCTGTTGTTCCAGCTACTCGGGAGGCTGAGGTGGGAGGACCCCTTGAGCCCAGGAGTTTGAGGCTGTACTGTAGTGAGCTATGATCATGCCTCTGCACTCTACTCTATCCTGGGTGACAGAGTGACACCCTGTCTCTTAAAGAAAGAAAAAGAAAAAAGAAAATTTCTCTTTTACTGATGTGAATTACTGTGGAATGCCAATACGGTCTCATGATGCCTGTATACAGTATATACCCTACCTTTCTACCATGACCATGAATTAACACACAAGTATGCAATTTGGGCATATATTTGCACAATATTAAACTCAAATCATGCCTTCTTGTTCTTCCTAGTATCTTTCATAAAATTTTACCATCTTCATGAACTCTAATGTGCTCTGCTTTGTAAACCAGACACAGGTCTAACACAGACACATCCTTACACAGTGCTATAATGTGAAACTTCTATATGTATTATATATGTATGCTGATTCCAAACCACCTCCAAGGTAACAAGTGCACAGAAAACTGCTGAATTTACTTAGAATCCCAACAGCATTTTTAAAACTGATTATTAACATTTTTATTTCGGACAAGAAATAAATGATTTAAAACACACTAAGTTTTTTCTTGGCCTTCAGAATTTACAGAATAGGTTTCCTTTTACATTAAAAGGAGAAGGGAAAAAGTCACAATCTCTATTGCTTCTTTTGCAGCTTACCTTCTGCAGCGGGTGGCCTACTCTGATTCTTCACCCCAGACCTGGAAGGGGTACTTTTCTTGGTGCCCTTCCGTGTCTCTGTGCTAGCCCGTGCCCTGTGTCCCCCACTCCAGCAGCTCTGATGGACACCTCCTCATCTCCCCCATCAGCTCCTTCTTTCCCTCCGCTCCCCCTGTCCCCACCGGCATTCCTAAAGGGACAGCATGCTGGTGTCTCCTGAAGTCACACCTTCTGCTCTAACCTTGTCCAAATTCTAATTCTGCGTTTCCATCTCCTTACTCGCTATGTGCACTTGGATACCCTGCTGTAAGTACAGACTCAATATACCTAAAACCAAATTTATCTTCCCTCTATTACCAATTCTCCACCACCATGTTTCAGTTAGTAAAATGAATATTTTTCAAGGGACCAGGTTTCAGAGCCATGTAACTATTGTTGACTTCTCTCTAATCCCTCATAGTCAATAACACTTGGTGATTTATTGTCTGAAATGTCTCAACCATTTTCTATTGCTATTGCAATCCCTCTAAGTGAGGTGGTTATTATCTCACTGGATGCCAGGCCTCCATCTCTGCTCCTGCCAATCTGTCTGACACAGCACTAACCATCTGGGCAAACACTCGAAGTTGGCTCACTCAGCATCCTTTCCGGCCCCCTTGTTTTTTTGATGTCCTTAAGAAGAGAGCCTAGAAAGCCAAAAACTACATTTCCCAGAGTCCCTTGCAACTAAGAGTCTGTGTGTGCACTAGCTTCCACCAAGCCAAAGCAAGGCAGATCTGAGCCTTGTCAGGAGCAGTTCTGTGCAGAGTGACGGGGTCTCTGGCAAGCAGGACAGCAGAGATGTAATCCTTTCTGGTGCAGCTGGGAGGAGATTCCATCATCCAGTTTCAATTTGAAGTACAACTAGTGGCCAGGGAGTAGCTGAGGTGTTTTGCTAGAAGTGCCCTCTGGCTGCTGTGCTGGCATATTAACATTTAATAACTCCCTTATCATAAATTGTTAAGGTGAATTGTTATCAGCAACTAACAACCCTAAAACTTCCCTCATTATATCAATCCTAGTTCAATAACCATCAAGGGGGTTCTCAATGTCTACACAATAAACCCTTAACTCCTTAACATGACATTAAAGATCCTCAAGTTCTATCCCTAACCCACTAGGACTATTTTGCATCACTTCTCCATAACCCTTTTCCTCTAGGTTTGATTTTTTCTTTTTTCTTTTTTTTTTTGCTATTTTAGGGCTTCAGCTTACACCATTTCATCCACCAGAAATGCTTTTTTCTGCCTCTGACACATAAATCCTAGCTATCTTACAAATCACAGAACAAGTCCCACCTCGATAAAGAAGTCCCCCTTGATCACCTCAGGCAGGAGTGATTTTTCAACTCTCATCGCCTCTAAACAGATAGGATACATTATATTGTCAGAATACATGTTTCATTTATGGTTTTGTGCTTTCGATAATTTCTTCTTGTATAAATTCACAAGTGTTATCTTTCTAATTTTCACTCATGAAGAATGTAAATTATAACATCTGTAACAAACATATAGCTAATTTATTTAACACCTAAAACAACCATGTGATAACACTGAAAACAACCCATTTTATGAATGATGAAACAAGTTCTAAGAAGTTATATAGCTTGTCTGAGGCCATGTATTAACAACAGTTAGTGAAAGAAGCAGATTTGTACTCTAATGTGGATACTTAAGCTGTGTTCTCTCCAGGGTAAAATATAGTCCCTTTCACAAAACTGCCCCTCAATAAATAGTTTATCTATTGATTAATAATTAGTAAATTAATTTTTAAGTGAGTATTTATTGAGTACTTATTATTTGCCCTGTTCTCTGCTAAGCACTTTACCGATATTCTTTCATTTTATCTCAACCTCCATATGATTTAGGTACTTTACTTTTTTTTTTTTTTTTGAGATAGGGTCTTGTTCTGTTGCCCGGGCTAGAGTGTAGTGGCATCATCACAGCTCACTGCAACCTCCTGGGCTCAAGGGATCCTCCTGCCTCAGCTCCCAAGTAGCTGGGACTACAGGCACACGCCACCACACGTGGCTAATTTTTCTACTTTTATAAAGACCCGGTCTTGCAGTATTGTTCGGGCTGGTTTTGAACTCCTGGCCTTAAGTAATCCTCCTGCCTAGCCCTCCCAAAGTGCTAGGATTATAGGCGTGAGCCATTGCACCTGGCCAGGTACTTTCCATATATTAAAGATGAAAAACAAGCAAAGAAACTACACCACAGAGAAATTAAGTATCTTACCAAGATCACAGAGCCAGTACATGGCAGTTCTGGGATTTGAACCCAAGTATTTGGCTCCAGAGCACACATACTGGGCAGCAGAGCAACCACTTCTGTTCTCAAAGATACAATGATTTACCTGGGAGCCTATTTAATAAAACGGTTCATGGAAAATGTTTTAAGCAAAAAAAAAAAAAAAAGAATATACATAGTACATTTTCTTTATTACAAGAGCTATCATGATTACTGTGACAATTTCAAAATTTCTAGTTTGCGGGAAGTAGAAATAACCAACCAATGGCAAATCTAAAGGGAAGTCAGGTAAAAGAGAGGGGCAGGAAGGGCAAGAGGAACCTGAGGAGAAATGATCTCGACAGCAAAGACCACGGCAACTGACATGTGAGTCCTCCTGGATTAGTCCACATATATTTTTTTTAATA
Organism: Avahi laniger; assembly: GCA_963575035.1. NCBI lineage: Eukaryota > Metazoa > Chordata > Mammalia > Primates > Indriidae > Avahi > Avahi laniger. Next base: position 5,245 of record CAUYSK010108641.1, read on the forward strand.
AAAACAATTATTAATACTGTCTCCTTGCTCAATAAGGTACTCTTCTTTGACTAAATCTTTCCCTATTTAACTTACTTTTAATATGCAAAATTTTAGTATGTTGTTCATCTATTGGCTTTCATAATACATTTTCCCTGTTAAAAGATCATCATAGAGCCAGCAGAGTGGCTCATGCCTGTAATCTTATCCCTTTGGGAGGATTGCTTGAGGCCAAGAGTTCGAGACCAGCCTGGGCAACAGTGAGACCCAGTCTCTACAAAAAGTAAAAGAAATTAGCCAGTGTGGTGGTGCACACCTCTAGTCCCAGCTACTCAGGAGGCTGAGGCAGGAGAATCACTCAAGCCCAGGAGTTAGAGGCTGCAGTGAGCTATAATGGTACCACTGCACTCCAGCCTGGGTGATAGGGCAAGACCCTGTCTCAGAAAAAAGGGAGGTGGGCGGGGAATTACAGAACATTTGGCAAATGCAGACAATTATATTTCTTTTTGGAACTCATATATAGCTAAACTGAATTCAAATCAGTTTTAGAGCAACTGAGCTAGAAGTTATGGCAGGGCGTTCGAGGAGTTTGCTCTAGCTCAACCCACACGCTTCACCTCTTTATGAGGGTCTTTTTGTTACTTTCTTTGTATTCTTTCTGTCATTGAGGAAATCAGCGAAGAGACAAAACGGTGGCCTATAGAAAAAAGATATACCCACATTCCAAATGCATGTGTAGGCGGATGTGCTTTAGGACCAAAAGGTTGGGTTCAGTAACACAGGGTGGTTCACAGCAATGGCCCAGAGCAGTTCTGTAAAGGATGGGTCTACACTGGCATGCAGAAATCACCTTTGTGCTCTCGCCTCAAACATACCTCATGGCCCTTTGTCTAGATGCCTGCTTTCTTATTCTTTTTAAAAAAGATTTTGTTCTCTCCACTGAATTGCTTTTCTCATTTTGCATTTTTGTTTCAGAACATTTCAGGTTTTTGCACTAAATTTCAAATTAAGTAACAAGCTAGACAAATGGGACTCCTCTGCAATTAATTTTCTTATAAAGTGTGAAGCTTGCACCCACACATTTTGTTAATTATGATACAAATAAAAGACTCCAGTGAAAAGTGACTCGTTTTCATGCCTTTTTAGTCTACAGTATACATGTAAGTCTCAGCAAATTCTGCTGAGTTCATTCTAAAGAAAATTTCACACTTTGTGTACATTTCAAAATAGTTTGTTGCTATTTCTGAAAGCTATTAAGACTGCGTTTTCTTCGAATTTCAACAGTTAGAGTCATTAATAAAACTCAAAACTGTTGAGAATGACTTTTCATTTTCCTTTGATGAGTTAAGAGCATAAACAGTCTTGATAACACACAACAGTTTCATAAATCACACCCTATAAATAGAGGCTCTGCACAGCTTTTTCTACAAATATTTTCAACCATTGGTCTGGAAGTCAGGCTATGACTGCTGGGTCATGGTGACGCCCTGCATGTGTGCAGCACTTTACAGTCAAAAAACACCTTCTCAAATACTATCTGGTCCTCACAGAAGTCCTGCAGCAGGAACAGAGGCCTTAATTAATATTAATATATCTGAATTCTAAAAACTGAGCACCCCAAGGATTTCTGGGACTTTTTGGAAAACAACATAGCACAGGTCAGACAGAAGTGCCAATTTTAAACATATTTCATCTTCTAGTCTGATTGTCTACTGTCTGGTCCATTCCCACCTCAGTCCCGACGGAGGACTAACTACACACGATTTACTCCAGGTCATAGAGTGAGATTCTCACCATGCAGGGATGAAGAACTTCTGTGTTCTTCCAGAGTGTAACAGGGAGAAGAAAAGCTTCAGAGTCAGACAGGGCTGGGTTTGGACCCTAGTCGTAAAAGACACTATCTCTGATCTTGCACAAGCTTCTTGAATTTGTTCAACTCTAGGTTTCTTGTCTCTGAAGTGGGAACATTAATACCTACTTTACAGAGTTGTGGGGACAAAAACAGATAAGGGACGCATGTGGTGTGCCCGGTGCATAATCACCACCCAGCACACATTATTTTCTTCCCCTCTTTCCAATTCACTGTTTACATAACGGTCCCTAGCTTTCAAATTGTGTGTCATAAGCTAAAAACAATTCAGCAACTCATAGTAGCTTACAGAAATAGATTTTAAATATCTTTGTTTCTGAGTTTTATAAGCAATGCTTGACTTTAATTGATTGTTCAAACTTTTCTTTATACATAATCCAATTTAAAGTTTTATAATGTAAGTGAAAACCTACCTCAGTTTGCTCTGGCCAATACATTAGTTACAATTTTATTTTTGTACTTCCTTTTTAAAATTGCACTGTTTTGTGACTGGAATGCAAGTTAATCCTTCCATCGAATATTTTGTGAAGTGACCCATGGTGACATAATTTTGTAGCAATAAACGCCAATCTCTCTAGGGTGGAACTCAAAACCAAGTTACAGAGATGCATATGATTTTATGTTGCATTCTATCTACCGAATGCAGTGTTGGGCATGGTTCCGGGGTCAAATACTGCATGGAAGGCACACTTAAAAAATTTTCATGAAATGCCAGTGCACTTAGGACCAATTTTACTAAAAAAGTGAAGAGCTTTCCAGCTAATACTGTTGCATCCCTCCTCATAGTCTAATGGCAAGGAAGGAACAAATAATCTTTAGCTCCATTTTGCGGACGTAGGTGCTGAACCTGGGTGACCTGCAAACAGAGCCAACCCAGCAAAGCGGTGGAATTCAAATTCAGGAATCAGCACTCCCAGCCCCCGGCTTCCACTCTCTCTCTTCCATCAAAGTCTCTCCTGTTCATACAGGCAATAAAAATAACACATTGTCTTGGATGAAAAATTTTTCTAGTCTGATTTTGATGTTTTTGATGAAAAGGAGGAACTGTCTCTTGAAAAATATGTTCTACATTTCAAATTCATCAGAAATAAACTTTAAAAAAGAATTTATTTTCATTCTTTCCAAGATCCCTAAAACAGCTGCTTTCACTTTTTTTGTGTTTATCTGAAACTTAAACAGACACAAAATATGATAGAAATTAGAGTAGGTATATGTAATTCACACTTGCACACTTTTTATGATGCCAGAGTAAAAATTTTTACTAGATTTTATTAATGTGAGTGTATACTGCTGTGTCTATTCACTTGTAGAAAAAGTTACAATTTATTATTGTAGTATTATCTAATGATATAGTTCAAATTAGAGCATTTTTATAAAATAAGTGATATTGTAGCAGAATTTCAATACAATTTTCTCTTTGAATTGTCATTTTTTTCTGCCACATTAACTTTTTGTCATTCAAAATAAGCTGTTAAATCAAAAAAATTCATTGTCTTCTTCAGGGATATATTTTGTCGCTATTCTCCTACAGTAAAACCTTAGAAATGTTAATTTTAGATATGTATGGATGACACTAGCCTCTATTTATTACACAGAACCTGTGTTCTGTATATCTAAATATTAACATTTCCCTACTTTATCCAACTGGTCTTGCATTATTTTTTCCTGTTCTTTGATTTGTTTGCTTGGTTGTTATCTTTTTCAATTATATTATACTAGATACATTTATATGAATTATCCTGAAATTCCTCTGGAAATGGGAAAAGGAATAAGTAAAGAAATACAATATTCGATCCTGTTATCAGATCAAACGTAATAGCTATTGGTCAGGAATTACAAGGCTTGTGGGCCACAGAATTCCATTATCAAAATAGGAGTCTAGTTCACTGGCATCATGTAAGAGTAGTACCAAAAATGATTCCTTAACCATTCGATCCAGCAATCCCACTACTGGGTATTTATCCAAAGGAAAGAAGTCATTTTATAAAAAAGACGCCTGCACCTCACTGTTTATTGTAGCACAATTCACAACTGCAATGATATGGAATCAATCTAAATGCCCATCAATTGATGAGTGGATAGAGAAAATGCGACACATAGATACACCACGGAGTACTACTCAGCCATAAAAAGGAATAAAATAATGTCTTTTGCAGCAACTTGGACAGAACTGGAGACCATTATCCAAAGTGAAGTATCTTGGGAATGAAAAAACAAATATCACATGTTCTCACTTATAAACGGGATTTAAAAGATGGGTATAAGTGGTCATAAGGTGGTGCTAAGAGACACTGAAAACTAAGAAGCGGGGAGGTTGTAGGGGAGGAGGTGAGGGATAAAAATCTACCTATCGAGTACAATGTACACTATTCTGGGGACGGTTATACTAAAAGCCCTGACCTTCAGCATTATAAAATTCATCCATGTAACAAAAACACTTGTGCCCTCTAAATCTACTGAAATAAAAACAACAAACGATTCCTTACAACATGCTATCTCGGTTGGGAGAATGTACTAAATAAGGCAAACCACTGATCTAAATCAGCTGTTTTCCATTGCTTCCCTCCATGTTCACAGACATGTAGTTTCCATGTTCATATAGTCACACAGACACAGGCCAAGAGACATAAAAAAGCCAAGATTATGAAGGTCACTCACTACAGCTATGGCACAGACAGCAGGTTAAATGACACCCCACAAATTAGCTGCAACTCCATTCTTTCCTCTCATGCAATCCAACATATCGGTGATTTCTGACCCCACCAACGAGTACCCACATCTTAGAGGCAAACTGCTAGTCCTAGAAGGAGAAGATTTTTTACCATGAAATTGTACACAGAATCCCAAAGTATAAAAACGATCAGAGGAATAACTAGTTATATTATTTTATGAATGAAAATCCTTAATAATTATGAAATGAATATAAAAAGAGCAATGATGTGTTTTGCTAAGTACTAAAATCTTAGTTTTTGTAATATAGCTGGCAGCATCCAATTTATTTTGTATTCTGTTTCAATTAGAGAGTATAAAAGAATCTAGATCCACTGAAATTCACAGTTAAAAATGGTTAAGAATATTTAATAAGCCATTTTGTAATCTCAGAATCCCCTTCCATTAGAATAATCCAGATTAACACAAGGTGGAGAAGTACTAAAATAATCTAGACTATTATTGGGTGGAAGAGTATAGGGGAACCTTCTAAGTGCTCAAAATAGTCTGTATCTTGATCTCCATGAGGGTTACATGGGTATATTCATATGTAAAAATCCATTGAGCGGTACACTTAAGATCTATACACTGAACAATACAAATGTCATACTTTAATAATAAAACAATGACCCAGAAGCTTGGAAAAAAGCTTGAAAATTTTTGTTTCAAAGTTAACTAATTAATAAAATTGTCTGACAAAAGTATACATAATCATTATTATAAATGTTAGAAAATTAGAACCAAAATGATTTATTATACATTATTGCAGCTGCACAAGCTAAACATTCATTTGTCATCATACAAGTGACTACTAGGTTGTGGTGAGGGCACATGCTGAACACATGTGCCTTGCTCTGCCTGACGTTTAATTGACTCTGGCACATGTGTGCTCTAGTAATGTACTCAACTGTGCAATTTTATGTGAGTGGACATCTGCAGACACGAATTTGAAAAGAACTAGTACAAAGTGACAATCTTTCTAACCAATGGCATATAATAAAAAGAGTGATAACAGGAAGCAGCCACAGCTACCATTTATTGAAGTTTTACTGCATTACAGGCATTGGGCTTAATTCTTACATTTACCACCTTAGGAATCACATTTACAGGAAGTTTAAACACATGAGCAGAGACGGTGAAAGAGTTTGTGATCTGCCCCCGAATTAGACAATCTGGTAGTACACTTACAGGCTCCAAGTTTGTGAAAATGTTGGTAGGAAATTCACTTATACGTGATTTTGATCCAAGTGCAATTTTAAAAATAATCAAAATTCATTAAAATGAACCCTAAACAGTTCTACAAAACCTAGGCACCTACAGGTACAATTTTAACCAGCATCACTGAAATCAATTTTCTGATGCTCTTATCTTCTCGTTGTGACATTTTATAGTTAACAAACTCCTTTGTTAGTTCACACTAACATTAAATAAGCTTGGAGCTATGAATGAATTTCCTGGATCAAGACTCCCCTCCAGTATAACTACCATCTACATGATTAGTATTTTTCACATGGAAATGTCTTGATACTTTTTATTGCATCTCTTATAAACAATCTGATAGACTGAATTTTATTTAATAGTTTTATTACTGAAACTCTAAATTCCAAACTGTTACTTGATTATTTAAATTGAAGTAATTGATTATTACAGAATAAATGTAAAAATGCAAATCAAACTGTGCTAAATCACAATACAAGTACTCTCTTACTTAAGACAGACACGTAGTAGCAGAGTGGAAACACAAACCAAATGGTGAAGGATGCTGGGTGGTCACAGGAAGTTATATTTACTGAGGAGGGCTCAAGTCTTTCAAGCATGTTGATAAATCACTAACTCATTACATAACAGAACTGATGGTGAGCTAACACCTCCACTCTTGGTAGTGAGGGGGCAGAATTAGTTCCTTAAGCCACCTCTGAAAATCTGATTTTTCAATACACACTGGAATAGATTTTTAAAAATATTACAAATACAAAACTATATACACCTATGAATATATTTTAGTACTGAAAACATTCAGCATTTATATGTGGAGTCCTCTTTCTATATACATCCCAGTTGGACCACTGTTTGACCCTGCCTGTTGTCTGATAATAT
>CAUYSK010108642.1:0-43073 GCA_963575035.1 Avahi laniger
AAAGTGGACATATGTGATCTCTCAGACATTTCAAAATAGCTGCTTTAAGGAAGCTTAATTAACTTCAAAAAAAGCAATCAAGTGTCCATCAATACATGAGTGGATTAATAAACTGTGGTATATGTATACCATGAAGTACTACTCAATTAATACATTTATTAGTTAATTGACATAAGATTTGACATCCCAAGAGACAGAGCTCTTTCAAACTGAAAACTAAAAATCCTGAGGGTTATCAACCATTTCCCTAGATTCAGCCACCATCTCTTTAATTTTCAGGAACATCTCTGACAATAATCATCCTCAGTTTTATATGAAAATACAGAAAATGGAACTGGTGGTATATTAATCAAAGGAAAATATTTCTCTCGATTGAGATAAATTTATTCCTTTTATTAATATCATGATTCTGATAAAATATATTAATGATATTAACACACTATCATAATAGTAGAATACCTAGAAAACCATTTTATTTCACAGAATTTGTCCTTTGAAAGGCCTCTATTAATAACTAGTTCAACCAGGATTACAGGAAAAGGGCAGTTTAGTGGCAGGAAATGAAATCCACCAAGAATGCTTCTTTTCCACTTGCACGCACTGCCCTAGCCAGCTGGCAGGTATCAGGGGATTCTGGGACTTGATACTGTGCTGTTATTTTAAGATACTGCAGTGAAGCCAGGAAACTTCCCCCGGCAATCCAAGTCAGCAGGTACTAAATTATGCAATGGGATATTTCACACATAGACTTTTTGCTTTGGTATTAAGACTTTTCACTTCCTTGCACAATGCATTATTTACACTAATTTTTTTTTCTTAAATTTTTTAATTTTTTATTTCAGCATATTACAGGGGTACAAATGTTTAGGTTACTTACATTGCCTTTGCTCCACCCAAGTCAGAGCTTCAAGTGTGTCCATCCCCCAGACGGTGTGCACTGCACCCATTAGGTGTGTATATACCCATTCCCTCCTCCCCCCCACCTGCCCTACACCTGATGAGTGTTACTACTATATGTGCTCTTAAGTGTTGATCAGTTAGTACCAATTTGATGGTGAGTACATGTGGTGCTTGTTTCTCCATTCTTGAGATACTTCACTTAGTAGAATGGGTTCCAGCTTTATCCAGGAGTATACAAGAGGTGCTATATCACTACTGTTTTTTGTGGCTGAGTAGAACTCCATGGTATACATATGTCACATTTTCTTAATCCACTCATGTATTGATCAATTTAATGGAAACACTTCAAAAGTCAAAACCTGGTAATGGGTGATCCTGTTGAAAAGCTCAAATGGTGAGTGAGTGACATTTATGATTGGCAGATGGACTAGGCATTGTACTTGGGTAAAGGGATCTTCAAAATTGTATGTGCAGGAGATGCTCAGAAAGATTCATTACAAAGAGCTCACGGACACACGGGCTATGTGACAAGACACAGCTAGACGGAATGACCGCGTTAGTAAAGGTGTCCTAATTCCTACCAACCACGGTTATAAACGTGAACGCAGGTCCTGCCACCAGTGCGTATTCAGACTCAGGAAACGGAAGTGAATCGCACTGCACAAGATTGGTAAGTCTCAGGTGCGGTTGATTTGTTTATGGTTAAAGTAAAACGGGTGTGGACAAGCACACAAACCTTGAGGGGCAGGGGTCCATGCCGCATTCCTTCAGTTTTGGTTTTGGTTTCACATTTTCAGGGTAGTAGTGGCAATAATGGTCGGGAACGACCCTCTTCAGGCGGATGTCCACACATTCCGCGGAATTGAGCTGATAACCTGAGGCGGTGCAAAAGGGAAATCTGAATGTTGCAACGGTCTCCTGTTTACTTGGCAAAGTATGGTTTGCCACATGCTTTTTTCTTTCCTCTTTAAGAAACTTCCCTCGGTGGTTCTCAATCCTGGCTGTACAACGGAACCACACGGGAGCTGTTAATATACCAGTGCCCCAGCGCCCAGGTCCCTTCACGCTCCCGTAAGTCAGAAACACTGTGGCTGGGGGCCAGGAAGTCAGTACTTTTAAGAAAAGATTCTCAGGGTCTCCTAAGAACCTAGAATGCGAGGCCAAGATGGACAAAGACCGCTTGCACTGACTGTGGTACGCTTAGCATTTGTGACTAAAAAGCTACAACAGACTCCGTTTAAGACACGTTTGGCCCTCAGGCGTGGGCTAGGCCAGTTAGTCATTCCGCGGTCCACGTCCCACGTCCTCATTGTCATCCCGGCACTGCGCGAGGCCCCTCCCTCGCTTCCCTGTATTTCCTCTTCTTCCCCATTGCCACTCCTTCCGACCCTCCCAGCCCGACACCTCTTCTCATTTATTGTTTGTATGTCCCTGAACACACAGCCGTCCTATGCAATATCCTGTGTGCGTGTTCTTAACTTGATAAATAATAGTGCGTTTTAAATCTTTTGTTTTCCTGTTTTTCTCCCTCAACATCATGCACTATCCTCGTGCTGGGTTTTGCTGGATTGAATATTTCTTTCATAATGTTTTATTGTTTGCACGCGCAGTTCCGCATTTTACACATCTGTTGCCCTGGGGCACCTCCAATTCCAACAAACCTCCCAAATGGAGATTTAAGCCTGGTCTATACAGGGAGGAACAAAATCCGTTCCTGTATGTTAGATTCTGACATAACAGGTACATCCCAAATGCTACTATACACTCCATGATCTACCCTCCTCCCTCACAAGCCTGCAAAGGGGAAGGAATGGAAACTTACTCCTGATTCTATTAAATCTAATTTGTCTCTGATGCAAGTGAACATTCTGAATAGATGAGTGCTGTAAATTTAAAAAACAATTCACAAAATGGTGCTTCCATTTCTTGAAAGATCTGATTCAAGGTTTCCTGTCACTACATAAGTGTCATGTGAAGTTAAACTTTTTTTTTAACAAAGAATAATTTTCCAAAACTAGAATGAGCTCTTCAGAAAAAAAAAAAAAAATGCCCAAAGCCAAGCTCTCCACCTCAATCAACTGGTCTAAAGTCCTAAAAATACATTTAATGTCCTGATTGCTGAGAGGAATCTGATTTTATAAACCACTAGACAGCTTTCTGCAAGACATGGCTTGGATGTAAGCTGAGCGCAGAAGGGAGCACTGGTATGCATTATAAAAAGCAAGGTCGAAACCACAAGAATGAAAATCCAAATGCAGTCCATAAAATGTTACTTGGGTGCCAGTATGTGTCAGAAATTCTATGCCATCAGATGGCGATGGCAATCTTGGTACTTTCTCCAGACAATCTCAAGTGTCCCACGTCCATGACTAGACACAGGACCAGGAAAGTCCATCCAAGTACCCCTGGTACCTTAGAGACCAGGGAACTAATTTTCTTGATTATCCAAAAACCTCTGAAATGCCATCCACACAAATCATGTAGATTTCATTACTAACATAATTAAATCTTGGTAATGCTTTCCTTGTGGGTTTTATGCGTGTGTTTTTATTTCTCCCAAAGAAGTACAAAATGAGATTACAGCTCCTTGAGTCAGAGAAAATATTTGTTCTAAATGGAAACACACTTCTAAGAGGAGGAGACAGGGAGCGTTCAGGTGTTTATAATTTGGGGAGAGACAATTAATTTTTCCTCTTTAATTTTATCACAGCTTAGAGATAACAAAAAGTGAAAGAAGACAGACAGATTGCCTTTCTATATTATGAGCAAACATACTGAAATTCTACCAGTGCGCAGACAATGACAGGCACCCCTCAAACACCTAAAATCTCTCTCCTGTGCTCACACCCACTGTTATCTTTGGGGACAATCTCACTGCTAAGTGCTCCCACGCACATTTATGGTTCCAGCAGGACTGACTGTATCTTTCCATGGACACTCAAGTATGAGAAACACCTATTCTCCTCCCAAGAATTTAATCAACTGAACTTAGCTGAATCCTACTATAAAATGCACCCCTTGTCCCGGCAGAAAGTTGGTCTTCATCTTATGGGTCCAAAATGGGAATGTCTCTCTGAATAACTGTGTAAGAGCGAAGGAATAAATTAAAAAGAAAGAAATGTTTGAGTTGGGCATGGTGGTGGACACCTATAGTCCCACCTGCTTGGGAGGCTGAGGGAGGAGGATTGCTTGAACCCAGGAGTTTGAGTCCAGCCTGGGCAACATAGCAATATCCTGACTCTAAAAATAAAAATTAAAAATATATGAAAAAGAAAGAGATGTTTGGTTTTAGAATAAAAGAGCCCCTGCCATCTCTTTGCTTTCATTTTGGGGTCCACAAGAGACTCTCGTCTTCCCTGGAGCTACATAGCCCACCGGACTCGAAGGTGATGGGATTCAGTTTTTGAGTGTAAACGCACTTGCAGGTATTTGCAGGTATGTCCCACTCACTTCGAGAGCCTTCCACGGTGATCCGAGTCGCGCATGTGTCACATCACCCCTTACCAGGATCACTGAGAACTCCGGGAGGGGGACAGCTAAGGATATGCATGCCATGCAGAAGCATTTCTGACAAAATTCAGGTTTAGATTCCTACCTAACAGATGCTTCCCAAATGCTAACTGCACGATGTTCCTTGGCATATGTCCTCTCACTTTGCCCCCCACAGTGCTATCAGGGAGAGAGTCTATTTACAGATGAGAAAGTGAGGCTCGAAGACATCCCAGGGCTGATTAGCAGCAAGGCAAAAAGTGAATAGAGATCCTCAAATTGCAACTTCGCTGCTTGCTCCACTAGGCCATGTAAACTCCGGCAGGCAGATTTTGGAGGACAGGACTGGCCAAGAAGTTTCTGAGGCCTGGGTTTGGAGGCCCAGCTTGCAGTCTCAGTTCCAAACAGGGCTTCATCAAATGTTTTTAAGAATCTTCCTCAGAGCCTGCTGGAGAGTCAGGGACTCAAGTATCTAAAAGAGCTTTTGCCTCATAAAAATGCTTATAGGCTGGGCACAGTGGGTTGCACCTGTAATCCCAGAATTTCAGGAGGCCAAAGTAGGAGGATTGCCTGAGCCCAGGAGTTCGATACCAGTCTGGGCAACATAGTGAGACCCCATCTCTACAAAAAATTAAAAAAAAAAAAATTAGCCGGGCGTGGTGGCACATGCCTATAATCCAGCTACTCGTGAGGTTGAGGTAGGAGATGGCTTGAGCCCAGGAATTCGAAGTCGCAGCAAGCTATGGTTGTGCCTCTGCACTCTAGCCCAGGAAACAGAGTGAGACCCCGTCTCTAAACAAATAAATAATGAATAAAATTTAAAAAATAATAAAAATGCTTATAATGCTCAACAAAATTCAGAAGGAATTGAAAATAAACTGAGAATGGTAGAACTGGCAGAACCTAAAGATTATTTACCCCACTGTTGTTTTCTTGTATTTATTTTTGTGATTGTGTTCTATTTAAGACAAGAGACAATAGTTTTCCACTTAAGGTAGTAATATTAAATTATTTTTTGTCAATATCTTTAAGGTGAAAAATGTCCTTTTAAAAGAAAATCCATAAGTAAATAATAACACAGGAATAACACAGATATGCAACAATAGTGGCATTAATATGGCTACAGCTGGTATCCAAAGACACTGCTTTAGAGAGGCGGTGGTTCTCACTCTTGAGTGTGTACCATAACCTCCTGGAGGGTATGCACTATTTACGAGCCCGTCCTTTACGACCTGGATGCCAGCTGTACTGTTTACCAGCTGAACAACCCTGAGCATGTTATTCACCCCGCTCCCCTGCCCAGCACTAGTTTATAACTATCTATTCTTTGATTTAAAAGATCAGTTCAGAAAAAGAGAATCATTTTGACAGTGGCTTTGGCCACCTCCTCATTTGCGCCAGGGAGTCACTGCGTCTTCATATTAAATAGACCATTGTCTTCCACCTGAGCCTGCAAGATGTTTCTTTCGCAGCACATGTGTGGAGCCCCAGATTACACCCGTCTCAAAACCTCCCCCAACTATCTATGAAAACTTTGAACTAAGCAGACTATAAGCAGGACTTTCCCCTTACCACTTGGTAGGGACCCTTTCTTGTTTTGGTGAGTTGATGCTCTCGCACTGGTACAGAGATAAGGTAGAAACCTAATGTTAGAGCCAACACCCCCATTAACTTCATCAGGCCGACCAAGTCACTCCACCAAGTCACTTCTCAGTCTTCCATTGAAATTAAAAATAATACGTGCTTTAAGGACAGTAAAGAGAGAAATGCAATAACACGTGGAAACACGTTTGTTTCCAGCTTTTTGCTAAAAGTAAAAGGTGTTTTCCAAATCTAGTTTTTCACCTGTCTTCAAGAATAAAGGCAAACGATCACATTCATTAATGCTGCTGCATTCCAGGCTGCTGAGTCAGGCGCTGTGTGATTAGACATCTCTAATAATCACGTGGGTTTTAAAATCAGCTTCAAAAACACAGATGTGTAACTTCTAACGCTGAGTTCTAAATATTCATGAACGAAGTCTGTGCCTCACCTCCTCCACACGTCACAGTGCAGGGAAAGAAGTCGGTTTGTCTCCACTGATGACTGATGGGCTGGTAAAAGAAGAACTGAACCACACTGTCTTTGGCCACAGTGTACCTGGTCTGGACAGAGAGAACTGTGATAACACATTTGCATACAATGAGCTAGTGCTTTTCACACCTTTCAAAATGAGATGGATATTCTTCGCCTATACACCACACGTCTACCCCAACAAACCATAGTACATGAAGTTTCCAAGGGTTTTAAAATGTGATAGCATTTCATTTAGATTTGTCATAAATAGGGGCTCATATGTCTTCAGCAAATCTCCCTGGAGTCATTTTTCCAGATAATTCCATGACTGTAAATGGGTTCACAAAAATGTAGGTGGATGTGTTTGTTTAACATTTTTTTTCTTCCTGAAACATTTAATTTTGATTTTTGTGACAACAGAGATTGTGACTTAATCTGGGTTTGCTTAAAAACATAGCACATAATTGGGATTCTTACATTTTTAATAATATTTTTAAGCAGATCCTCTGTAAAATCCTTCTGAAAGCACAACTGCAGAAACTCAACTCCAGTGTACACAAGCGCATGGTGTTTACTCATCAACATTCTAGTACCTAAGTAAAAGGGAAGGGCACACTCCTGAGAGTGAATAAGCAACTGCAGACGGAAGTTTACTTTCAGGTGATTTCACTCAGGCAGCAAATCCGCCCCCCTACTTTTTTCTTTAGTTCCCTAGTGATTGAACCACTGTTTGAACTAAGGAAAATTCCCAGAGTGCAGCGCAAAGAGAAAAAGAGAGAAAACAAAAGCTAAGCTCACGGAGGATAGATCCAGCATGCTACTATGGAGTTCAAGATTACATACTTGGAAATTTCCAAGAGAGCAGATTTTAAGTGTTCTCACTACAAAAAAAAAAAAAAAACGTGAGATAATACACATGTTAATTAGCTCTTTTTAGCCATTCTATAATATAGACATACGTTAAAACATCATGCTGTACACCATAAATATATTACAAGTTTTGTCAATGAAAAAAATTTGACAAGATTAATGTGTTGGAAAAACCTCTGGAAAATGTAATTGGGAAGAAAAACTAAGAAATAAGATTATTATAATAATTATAACAATAAAAATAAATATGATATAAAAAGAATATTCCATACATGAGAAAATATTCAAGCTATTTTCAGAGGAAGAAGCCAGTGTACAAAATAATATAGGTTAATTTTTTAAAGGAAATTTTAAAAAAGACTATCAACAAATTGGCTACAATATTTCTTAAAAAATGGTGGAGACAAGAGAGAATAACAAAGAGAAACTATTTGATTATATAATTGCTGAGAAATTCCTAGATCATAAGAAAGACAGGAATTTCAGTTAAAAATGCTCATTGAGTTCTAAGGAGACATTTTTACAAATACTACAAGAAGGATAAAGAAAAATTCTAAAAGTTATCAGAAAGAATAAAATGATTATAGGTAAAAAAGAATGAAAATCAGATTGGCATCAGATTTCTCATAAGCAATGCTGGATGCAAGAAAACAAAATCATATCTTCAAAGTGATGAGAGAAAAGAATTTTGGCTCTAGAATTCTATAACCAAAGTATTAATCAGCAATCAATAATCAATTATCAATCTATAATCAAATTATTAATCATCAATCAGTAAAATAAAAATGTTTTCAGACACAAAGTAAATGACTCTGAAACATCACCAAAGTCACCCATTGGAACAAATAAGAAAAAACTACTAAAGAATGTACTGAACAAGAACTAATACACATACCGAAGAAGTAATGCAGTATAAGAAGCAATGATGATGAAATAAATCAGTAAAGCTTATGAGTAAATCTAAACAAGAGTTTATTAAAAAAATAGTTTGATGTATTTGATTATAAAATGGTATAAAAATTCCAGACACAAGATGTGGGTAGAGGGAGGGAGGGGCAGGCTTATGGTGACAGGGTGGGGCCCACACCAGGGTTACAAGAAGTAGAATATGTTGCTAAGAAGCTCTGTCTCTGGCTATGGCAAAACTGCTTGTCTCTGATGACTCCTCCCAGTGAGAATAAGTAAAAACGCTGCAGAAAATATTTTTAATGTATTTTAAAGCATCGGCGAACTATCGCGCTGGGAGGATTTGCAGGGCCAAGATCCCAGACACTGAGGAAGCCCAGAAGTGTGAGCACAACATTTGGCACCACACTTGGCATCGCCTTTTCGCTCAAGGCATTTTCCAGTTTGCAAGTGGTGACTGAGCGGCTGAGAAGCTGGCAGACCTGTCATCAGACTCATGGAACAGAGTGAGCAAACACTGGAGCTCAAGGCCTGTCTAGGTGGGGCTGTTGGTAGAAATCCCAGGCTCACAAGTGGGACCCCAGAAGGCTCTATTTTACGTATAAAAGTGAACTGGAAATAGACCAGCCTTCAAAGGGAATAAAGCCCAGGTTCAAATTATTTCAATTTCTTATTGTATGAAGGAGTTTCGTTCCTAAGCTAGCTGTCAAAAATGGTTGCAGCCAAAATAGCCCAGTTGGGAGAGGGTTAGAATGAAGATCTAGAAGCAAAAAATAATCTTGTCTCAAATTATATCTACAACCTTTCCTCTACGATACACAGCATACAGTTTAAAAATAACTAGACATACAAAAGATAAAATTTAACTAAAAAAGTGAAAAAATAGATATTATAAACATAATATTTATATCCAGGTATTGGTGTTAACTGATAAAAACTTAAAAACTTAAGTATATCACTATTACTACCTGCAACCCCAGCCTTGGCTTCATGTCTTATCCCCCTGATGGAGGAGCCCAGCAACAGCTTACGTTACGGTCATAAAACATCAGGGTTGGCACAGAGCTTTTGCCTTGGGCTCTGTTTTTTAGAGAACTTGGACTAAGACACTATGATTAAAATGTTCAAGAAATTAAATGAGAAGATGGGGAATTTCACTGGAAATGAAGAAGCTATAATAAAAATAAAATGGAAATTCCAGAAATAAAAAGTGCAATAATTCAAATCAATATCTCAATGGATTAATTTAACACTAGATTAGAGTTTGGCAAGTATTTTCTTCAAGAGCCAGACAGCAAACATTTTAGGTTTTCAGGCTTCGTGGTCTCTGTTGCAACTAGTCCACTCTGTTGGTGTAGTGCAAAAGTAGACATCAACAATAAGTAAACAAATGGGGGAGGCTGTGTTATAATAAAACTTTATTTACAACAACGGGTGGATGGCTTGCTGGCCATAATCTGCCTCCCCCTGAATTACAGATAGCTGAGTAGAGAATCAATAACATGACAGAAGAGAAGAAAGTGGAAACTAGATATATCAGATAAAGGTAAAGGTGTAATTGCAGTCCCAGAAAGAGAAACAAAAAGCTTAGGTCAGAAGCTACTCTGAAGAGGTGATAAATGAGAATCTGCCCAAAACTGATGGTAGATATCAAGCCACAGATTCATGAGGCATCACAAACCTCAAGCTGAAGAAAGCCACTAATTACATCACAGCCAAATTGATGAAAGCTAAATACAAAGAGAAAACACTTAAAAGCAAAGAAAATAAGACACATTACCTTCTAAGGAACAAAAATAAGACTGACAGCTGACTTCTCAAGAGAATAAATGGAAGCGAGAAGACAATGGAGAGATATCTTCAAAGCGCTGAAAGGAAACAGCTTCACAATGATAAAAGGGTTAATTCACTAGGAAGATGTCATGATTCCACATGTGAATGTACCCAATACTTAGCCTCAAAATGTATAATGCAAAATGCACAGTCACAGTGGTAGTTTTAGCACCTATCTCATGGTAAAGTAGAATAAGCAGACAAAAGTCAGAAAGGTTATAATTTCGAATGACACGAAATAATAAACATGACCTATTTGACACATGTAGAACATTGTATCCAACGATGAAGACTATACATCACATTCTTCCAAAATGTGTTATTTTCTGAGCTACAAATCAAGTTTTAGAAATTCCAAAAGATTGAAATTATATGGAATATGCTCTTTGACCATAGTAGAATTAAGCTTTAAAGATAAATCATAAAAAATTATTAAAATATTTCCACATGCTTTGATTTTATACTTCTAAATAATAAGTCAAAGAATGTATAACTATGAAAATTATACAATAATGTAACCAAGTGATGAAGGAAAACATTTCATATCAAAATTTGTGAAATTAAATATAAGGCATTGTTTAAGAGACATTTATAGACTTAAATTAATATGTTATAAAAAAGAATAAAAATCAATGACATAAACATCCATTTGAAGAAGTTAGAAAAAGAACAGCATACTGAATCCAGAGAAACTAGAAAGATGAACATTGTATTATAATAAAGATAGGAGCAGACATTAATGACAAGAAAGGAAACTACATTTAAAAAGAGCTATAAAGCCAAAAGTTGTTTCTGTGAGAAGTCTAACAGAATTGATAACCCTCCAACATGACTCATCAAGGAAAAAAGGAAGTAGGCACAATAACCAATATCAAGAATGAGATGGAGGACTCACTACAGAGGCAAAGATTTCTTAATTGGGATACAAACAGTAGTAAGCATAAAGACTGATACACTACACTATGATAAAGTTGAGAACTTTTATATAGGGAAACTTGAGAGCCCTGAATACATTTAATGGATAAAAATATGAAAATAGAATGAATGAAGAATTCAGCTCTAGAAGCTAAAAATACAACTCCAAAATAAACCCACGTAAAGGTAAAGAAATAGAAACTAAAATTTCTGTAAATAGAAATATTTTTTTAAAAAACCTTTCAGTTAATCACCAAAATTAAAATCTAGTCCTTAGATATCTAAGAGACAATATTTGGATGGTTTGAACAAAACAAAAATTAGACAAGGAACCAATAAACAAGTTTAGGAATGAAAGAGACATAGTTATAGATGCACAGTTTTTTTTTTAATGATAAAGGAATACTATAGTTACATTTGAAAAGTTAACTTTGAAAAATTAGATGAATTAGACACTTCTCTAGAAAAATGTAAACTGTAAAATTGGCTCAAAAAATAAGACTAAGAGAAACTGAAACTGCTTCTAAGTACTCTCCATTACTAACAAAAAGAAAAAGAAGAGAAAGAAACGGCATGAAACCTAGATGTTTTTCAGAAAGAGATAGTCCTTATTGTAACAGACACATTTCTTTGCCTACCAACATCCATTTCCCCTTCCCATTCTACAGAGACCGGTTTTGTTCCAGTGTCCGTTCCTCCCTCACGTGTCTTAGCTAAATCCCGGTTGTTCTAAATGAACATCGTGGTCACACGTGCCTTGCTAGGTGTCACCAGAATAGAATGGTCTGCTCGGACACACACTGTGAAGGGTATACTCGGCTAACAGCCCGAGTTCCAGGTCACTCTTTCCATGGGCTGCTCCCAGCCAGTGACTGAGCACAGCAGGGCACGAAGTCAGGCCTGTTCCCAGGAGACACCAGAGTCCTGGGAGAGACGACTCAGGCTCAGGACCTCCTCCGCAGCCTTGCTGAACTCTCGTAGAACTGCTGCACTCTTCCTTCCGTCCCCTTCTCCTTCACTCGCGGTCAGATTCCACTGCAGTCTGGCCAGCTCTCCCAGCTCCCCCTGCGTCCAGCCCCATTCTTGCTCCTCACAGGCATTCCCCAAATAAATTTCTTGGATATCTCATCTTGTCTTGGCAGCTGCTTCTCGGAGGATCCAGAGACTAACACACTAAGGGAAGGTGTAGACCCAATTCTTGTCAATGATTAGAGGTCTGCTGTGGTGCTTTTGAGGAAAGTTTTCCTTCCTAAGAAGGCTCACAAGAAAGAAAAAGATCTATTGGACTTCTGGACATTGTCCTGTCTGCGCGTGACACCCAGATCTGTGCCTGGTACTCTCAGTGCAGGGCAAGTGAACTACTTAAATCCATGCTCACCAACCTCAGACAGGCCCTTGATGCTGCCAGGAAGCACAATACTTTCCCCTAGTCCACCAACTCTCCCATTTTTTAAGACAAATATTTCATGCTTCTTTCTCAGTCCTCAAACTTCTAACTCCTTCCACACTGTCATTCTCAACTGATAACTTTGCACCATTTTGTGAGAAAATATAAGCAGGGAAAAGTAGGGAATATGTAGGTGCGACTCCTCTACATCCATCTCCAGTCATCTGTTCTCACGACTTGCTCCCTTTCTCTCTCCAGAACACCGTTCACCAGCAGGAGAGCCCGGGAGCCCCGAGAAATAAGTCAGGTCTCACCACCTGTCCAGCTGCAGACCAGAGGTGCTGAACCCCAACAAGGATGTCTGAAAGGAAAAGAAACTGGAAATATGAACACCCACTTGCGACTGGTCTCAAATAATTGTTCTTTTCACAAATGTGCTTGCAGCTATCCTGCCTGTTCACAGGTGTTTTTCACTTCTCTAAAGAGAAAGAGTTGATGAACATGAGCGGGATTCCCACAGGGAGAATCAGTGCCAGTGAACTTGGCTGTGTTCTGTCCTGGCGGGGGCTGGCCGACTGCTCTGGTGACCAGCCCGCTCTACGCTCCCTGTGTGCGGCCAGGACTCCTGTCCTACCCTGGCGTGGCTCAGGGCTCTGAGCCCGGGCGACCACCTGCTTTATTTTCCAAGCCAGGAGGCTTTTAAGACTGAAAGGAGGAGCTAGTAATTAACCCAGGGCAGCAAGCATAAATTGGGCCTTCTCTAAGAAAAGAATGACACACGGTCCCTCTCTACCTTGACCCCTCAGCTAAAGGGTCATTTGCCATCACAGTGTCAACCCCTGGCCAGCTGAGAGTATGTGGAATTTTCTAGAAGTCTTCCATGCCACATAGGAGCCAAGCGGGACTCAAGGCGCTAAGCTCAGACTCTGCCTGTGACTAAACATTTCATGACACTAATGCCAATTTCATTCTGATGTGGCTTCTCCAGGCGGTTGCTGATGGAGGTGGGCACTCTAAGAGACATTTTCCTTTTGAATTTCTAAACAACAGGTGGAACAAAAGGTCCTTTTCTGCTTTGGGCTTTCCTTGAAACCTCCCCTGCTCTGGGGAGTGACTGCCATCAGGATACACGTCTCCCTGCCTGCCCCTTCTTTCCTTCCTTCGTCCACAGTCCCTCAAGGCAAAGGGAGCAGCTCTCCGTGTCCGTGCCAGACATGCCGCGTGGCTATGTCCTCCCGAGGACTCTCAGCCTTCCCAGGGGAAGGGGCATCCTCTCCACATTATAGAAGGGATGCTATGGGTTAGTACTCTAGGCTTGGCCCTTGAAGTGGTGTGGGAACTACATCAATTCAGAAAATCATCTCTCCCCACTAAGCCCGACTTTCAAAATAAAAGTCCAAACTAAATAATAATCATCATCTTACTTAAACATTCAAAAGTCAAACATTAATGCTTTCTCTTTGCATTTCTGCTAACAGCCCAATCGCCCACCTGCAAAACCACTGCTGTCAAGCCTCCAGGGCAGATGGCTTCACTGACAAAGAAGATGGCCAAGTACAAAGAATGGCAAAAGGGAAATATATGCTAACATTTACAAAAGTGTATGGCCCCTGTTTGATTAGGAAAATGAGTTTTATAGCAATGGTAAGAAAATGAATTCAAATTCAACTACCTGGCTTGGCCACTTCAAAATAGTTTCCAAAATGTATAGGATAAATTTTTTTTAACATAAAGCTATTCATGGTATGTATGCATTTATAGATATAACTTAGCTGTGAATTCTTGTAATTCCTGGAGCAGTATTTGAATTGCGGTAACCAAGAAATTTCCCTCAACAGACCACATTACAGAAAAATACACAATATTCTACCTTTGGGATTAATGGCAAATACTTAGGAGGAGAGATGGAATCCCAATTGACAGGCTGATGAAATAGGTAAGTTTTCTTTTCGGTTGGCACATTATGGGTTGAATTGTGTCCTCCCAAAAAGATACATTGGAAGTCCTAGCCCACAGTATCTCAGAATATGATCTTGTTTGGAAATAGGGTCTTTGCAGATATAATTAAGTTAAAATGATATCATTAGGGTGTGCTCTGATCCAATATGACTGGGGGCTTTATGAAAAGGGGAAATTTGGACACAAAGGCAGACATGCGCAGAGGGGAGATAGTGTGAGGACAAATGAAGAATGTCTGAGCCATGTGACTTTAGCAGAGAGAGGCTGGGCATGGTGGCTCACATCTGTAATCCCAGCACTTTGGGAGGCCGAAGTGGGAGCATTGTTTGAGCCCAGGAATTTGAGAACAGCCTGGGCAGCATAGCAAGACCCTATCTCTTCCAAAAAAAAAAAGAGTTTAGGAGAGAGACATGAGACAGATTCTCCCTTACAGTCCTCAGAAGGAACCAATCCTTTGCCTCAAGAACTGTGCGATAATAAATTCGGTTGTTTAGGCCATGCAGTCATGGTACTCTGTTACAGCAGCCTCGGGAAACTAAGGCAGGTGCTGACTCTAAAACTGCGTCTTGCTATGTTCTGAAATACCTGTGAATGTACAAATTCAGCCACTACCTGTACCACATTGCAAGGCCGTAACATGTTCTTTGAAAGAAAGGAAAACAAGCATTTTCAAATCCTCACATTCCCGGATAAGTCAGATGTGCTGTCGTTAACTTCCCAGGAAGAAAAGAGACTCTGTGGGCAGAGAGCACAAAAGATACCTAGAGCTGAGGCTGGAGGAAACTGAAGACAGAGCTTGCGCAGCTGAGAACTAGGGGAAAAACAATCAGAAAACAACTTCCTGCAGAAACACAAAATATCTGAATGGAAGAAAAATGATTCCCTAAGAAGACAACTGTCAGAAAAAGGAAGATTTCAGACCATGAAGAAGAGAAACTCCCCCTCACCTCCCCTGAAGATGGATGTGTGTTTTAAAAGAGAGGGAAATCTACCAGCAGTAGTTGAAAATTAATCATGTAGAAAAATGTCTTTATCAAAGCCATTTCATTTTTTAAATTAGATATTCTCACGGGAATATACTTAAAATTGATATTCACAAACATCTACTCACAGATGCGAACGTTCAGTCAGTTCTCACTGAACAAATAGCTCCTACCTCACCACCTAATCAACAAAACACACAGCATCCACTACTGTACTTGGTCAAAACTCACTGCTGCTACCTGGTGGCAACATGCACCTACTGAAGAAGCAAACTAACACATCAGGGGCCCTAGTGCAAAAGGCCCCTAACACAATAGTGCCGTGACAACGGTCACCCTTGACAAGCATGTCGTTCAGGAAAACAAGAATACATCGTGAGAAATCCATTGGGAAGAAGGAAAGGTACAATTTTCAAGAATGTCCCAACCATGGAAATATAGCTTCTTAAAAAGAGTTGAAGAAAGAAATTTTTTTCTTATTGGCACAGTGAGTCGCTCAATGTCAGAATCTGAGCAACGATAACTACAAGACAACCTAACATCTCATTGATCTCTACATATTTTACTTTCTACGTAAGAATGCAGTAGTTTTCAACAGTACATTTATTAGAATCCCATGAAATAAGGTCTACTCCATGAAGGAGTGTGCCTCAGCATAACTCAGCACACCCACGGCTGTGCCAAACTGGCTGTTCTACACTGCATTGTCTTCCCTATCGGGGTGAAGCCACATCTTCCATTTTTCAGACCAGCTGCTTCTGGTTGCCTAGGATGGAAAGAGACAGAAGGAAATGCAGGGACACAGGGCTGACTGCCACCGGTGACCTTGCACATATTTTAACCTCCCACTCAAAGTACAGCCATTACTCAGTTGTGTGATGGGTCAGGAAGAGACGGATGGAAGCAAAGAGCTCCTCATCTCAGCAACAACACGGGCTGGGAGATACTGCAATGTTCGGAACCAAAACATTTTTTAAAAAGTAACTGATGGAAACGTCTATTTCCTAGAAACACATATTATTTGGACAAACTCCCAAGTCAGGGAAAAACAACATCAGAGTCATTCTTACTTAATCACAAATGTCTCCAATTGTGCCAAATTCTGTCCCACCAAGCACACAGCATCCACCAAAGAACACAGCCGTGGCATGAAATGAGGCTCCACTTAACAGACTAGTCAGACAGTGGTGTGCAACACCTTCTCTGATAGAGATACATACTTTACAAACCTATCCCACGTAGAAAGATCAAAAGCTTTCCAGGAGTTGAAGTCAAAGTCCAGAACTGTTTACCAAGCCTGAGAGCTGGTCCTCAGAGGAAGGAAAATAGCGGACTGAGTACTGGTTCAGACTGTGCAGGTTTAAAATGCTATTAAAATGTACTCTATTAAGAGGTTAATATATAATTTGGGCAAGAATGTATAAAATAAATTTTAATTATGCATGTGATATGTGAATGTATTCTTCTTTTTAAAAATTATTTTAAGAATTATATATTACATTTACCCCCTCTAAAAGCACCACTGCTGTTTTCAGTGGTTTCGTGTATCTTTCTAGTATTAAAAAAATGTATGAGTACACACATATACATACGTAGGTGTGTGTACACGCAGTGGTCCCCAGTGTTTTTGGCACCAGGGACGGGTTGCATGGAAGACAATTTTTCCACGGACAGGGGTGGGGCTGTGTGGGGCAGCCGAGCTCAGATGGTGGTGCCGACATTTGGCTGGTCACGCTGCAGGGAAGAACACAGATTCTCTGAGTAGTAATTAAAAGAGAAAAGAGACTGTGTGTGTATTTTCTGCTTGAGAATCACACGGGAAGGCCTTAAGGAGAGCAAGACAAGCACAGAATTTACGCCACAACAGACCAGAGAGAGAACAGAAAGAAAGATGACGCTATGACTTCCCCAAAACCTTTCACACTGTGACCATCTAAGAATATTGGGTCAGTGCTTTAAGGATCTGACACAGAAGTCACGAGCTTAAATGTTTATAGAGGTTAGGCAGATGAGCGAATGCCTGAAGCAGGATGAATGGCAGCTGACAAATACGCCTTAACGTTAAGGATGCAATAGGGAGTGGTGTGGACCATGGCAAACTAGGAAGAGAGTGTCCCCATGAGAGAGCAGCTGCTACCCAGCTGCAGCCAATTATTGCTATGGTAAAATGCAAGCTAGTCGTCAGATTTTCCCATTTTTAAAAAGAAGCAGATAAAAACCCTGATATTTTTACGTCCAAATCTCTCGATTTTAAAATGTTGAATGTTTAAAATCTGAAGTTTCAAAAACAAAACAAAACACTGCATTTGGCTGGTCACACTGCAGGCTGCATTTAGATCTCAGGAATTTGGATCAGTTCAAAACTCTCATCTACCTCCGTACATACTCCTCTGCTGACACTGATGTCTCAAAACATTCTTTGACAAATTAATATGTGTGACACAGACAGTTCTTTGAAAGTATTGAAAGGTTTTTTTTTTCCTCCCACACATGAAGATATTACTGGCAATTACAGCTATTTTCTGATTTCTGTTTACATTTTGGAATGAGTTTCTGAAAAGGGATAGGGCAAAACCACCCACTGAATTATCTTTTTCTGTTCATTTCTTAGGCATTTTCAAATGTATCGGAAGAGTTTCAAATCGTATCATCTCGGAAATACACTGGCACTGCACTTCATGTCCTCTGAGTGAGGGAAGATGCTCCAGGCTCACCCAGAGAGGGGATACAGGCTCGTGGTTCCAGGGAAGAAGAGTTCTTCTGTGAGTACCTTACAACAGTTGCCCATCATAAAACCTCTGGGGAAGAAAACCCTGATCTTGAACGAGCCCACCGCAAGGCCGCACATTCTAAGGGCTGAAGGTAGAAGCAAATATGCCTTAAGGATAATGGTCTTAAAGAAGGGTGAGGAATGAGCCTCTGTCCTCTCTGTCCTCCTTTGCAAGAAGAAATGCAGTGGCACAATTCTGGTTTAGGATGTGGTATGTTTAACCACTAGCCATTTTCACCGAACTCCATCCAGAGGTTTAAAACTGAACACAGCTACACGGGAGACTGAGTCAAGAGGATCACTGGAGCCCAGGAGTTTGAGGCTGTGAGACAATATCATAGCCACTGCACTCCAACTCTGGTGACATAGTGAGGCATTATCTCTTTAAAAACAAAACTGAACACAGCAACTAGAGATTATAAATACAAAATCAATCTTTCCTCTACAAAAATGAAGTTTGTTTCTTAACTATCAGGGCTTAGGAGCAGAAACTTGAGAGTGATGAGCAATTTTTAGGAAAAAACTGCCAAGATGGAAGCATTAATGATACCCACGCTATCTAGAAGCAATCACTGATGACCTCCTGCTAAACAAACTTACTGTTTTTAAGATCAACATGTTCTGAGCTTCAAAGGCATGCCGTATCTGAAGAGGATCATCCTACCTTGAAGATGAAATCAGCCGTCAGAGGTCCTGCAATCTTAAAGGTTTGCCTCTCTGAGCCCTTCTGGAACTCAACTGTTGTGTTCTCTACAACAAAGACTCCAGGGCTGCTAAAGCTGTGCTCTCCTTTGCTTCCTTGAAGGGTTTTGGATTCAATAACTGAAATTAAAAAATAAAATTCAAATAAGAAACTATCTCAAAGGCATTTTATTTCCAAAGACATTTTACTAAGTCCAATACCAGCATATGATAACAACACAATATCAAAATACCCATTCTGTTTACAAACCCTGACTCATCTTGGCAGATCAGATATGTCAGATTTTTAGGTGCCCGTAAAAAGGAGCTAACAGGGTGGTAGGCCCAAATAAGTCTTCTCAATTCTTCGTAGCCATTTCTACCATAAGGGGAAAGGGAAAACCTTTCTTTAAATTTTCTCATGATGTAACTAACACTCAAAATAAAGCTAAGTTTACTCACTTTATTACCTATTCAGAAGTCTTAAGCGTAGTCTTTTATTTAGACAAAACCACAGTGAATCTCAAATTTGCTTTTTTTAAACAAAACCTTTTATTTTGAAATAATTACAGAGTCACAGAAAGTTTCAAAAATAATATAGAGAGGACCTGTGTAAACTTCATCCAGTTTTTTTGTTAAAATGGTAAATTTTATTTTATATATAATTTATCACTAGAAAGAAATAACCATAAGGATATTCTGTTTTTCTCCCAAACTGTAACATGTTCAAATCGAGACCGTCTGAAATTAAAAACAAACAAAAAACAGCCACTAACAAATCGTGAAACTCCTTCAGCATATATATCACATCAAATGTATCAGCAAAAACTGCCTCAGGCAGATATTAGTGCCATTCCCTCCCTAGATCCCAGGGGTTACAGGGATGGATCAGCCAAGTAGACCAAGGTTTGCTCAAACGTGTTGAGAGATATTTGTGACCAAGTTGAGTGTCTCTAAAGACTCTACCTTTTCGACATGTAGATCCTAGTGCCTCTTCCTGAGTCTTGTAAAAGTTGAGTACCCCTAATCCAAAAATCCAAAACTTTTTGAGTGTTAATATGATGTTCAAAAGACATGTTCACTGGAGCAGTTTGGGTTTTGGTTTTTCAGACTTCATCCAGTTTTTCCCAGTGGTTACATCTTATGAAACTACAGTACGATATCAAATCCAGGAAACTGACATTGGTGCAACGTGTGCGTATAGTGTGACTCCATTTTATCACACACCACCACCATTAAAATACAGAAACATTCCATTGCCACAAAGATCTTCCTAATGCATGCTGCCCCTTTATTCAAATTTGCTTTTATGTGAACGGAAGTGCTTTTAAGATCTCCTACAGAAAAAATGTTTGCCCACGGTTTGAACAAAATAACATTTCCACTTAAATTTCTTTCTTTCTTCCTCTTTTTTTTCTTTCTTTTATTTTGTAAGTGTCACCATACTTAGCAGACCTGGTCTGAGGTTGAGAGGCAATATAAACACACACAGATAGGTGCTGGGGCACCTGCGTGTCTGGCTCCAGCTCTTTCTCTAACTTCTGTCTTGGGTTTTCATTGCCTCGTTTCTGAAATGAGGATTCAGAGTGGACAATTTCTCATGTCAAACTCTATTCTGAAATCTACACTTGATTCAATGGTATTGTGTCAGTCATTAAAAATCCTAAACAAAGGACACAACAGAACCAAGACTCCGCTCAGTTTCAAACTTAAAAATGGCAGGATGATAAAACGCGACAACATGGTCTGGCAGCAGGGAGCTTCAATCCATGTGCTGCCGGGCTTTGGTTATTTTCATCTGCTGGATTTACTCTCTGCCACTGGAGTGGCTGCAGGAATTCCAGCGCCCTGGACAGACTGCATAACAGGCATTAGGAGACATCCCTGATTATCCCTGACAGGCAGGCTGGGAACTTTTCTGGGAAAATTCAAAGGCTGGACAAGAGCTACTTGGTCTGGAGGAGTCATTAGTGGTTGGAGAATAATGCTGGCTACTTTCAGGCACACAAAACCCCAACCACTTTGGCCCTGATCTCTGTGACCGCAGTAGATTTTTGGAAAGTGTGAGATTAAATTCATTTCCTAGTTCCAATGAAGATATAAAACTGAGTATTATAAAGTGAGTTGTCAGTAAAAACGAGATAGGGAACTGGAGATAGTAAGTGGGCCCTACACTGTATGAATCAGATCTCTAAAGTAAAGAAGAAAAAACAGCAAGCATTAGAGCAACAGCAAAACACAAAATGAAGCTGGACGCAATCCATCCTCACAGAAGGCATGCAGAACACCAGGCTCTCAGACTGAGACTCGGGCTGAAATGGCTTGATTAAATTTACACAGTGTGCGATGGATTTTGCGGCTGTGTTGGGTGGTAATTGCTTTACCACTGTGCTAACGTTCTGGAGCACAGCTTTCCAAGTTTCATCAGGATGCAAAGATGGGGAAGGGGGTGTAAGAGTCTGGGAAGGCAATCGGGGAGGAAGAAAAGACCAGTTGCTATGACATCCATCCCCTAAACCAAAGGCTGGCATTTCTATTACGTTGGTTTCGGTGTTTGTTTTTAATATAGAGTCTATTCTACTATTTCAACAGGTCTAAGACTTTCAGTGATAAGGATATAAAAACACAAGCAGCAAAAACAATTTTTGAGTGCATGTAAATTACCCAAACCACTCTTCTTCTCCACTGGACTCTATGCCTATTGTAAAATATGTTTATTTCATTTATTTCAACAGGCTTCCAGTGCATAGAGCACAAACACTGGTTGCACATCTAGTATGACAGGTAGAAAGCAGGTGCTTTGACCTCAACTGTGTAAACGAGTAAGCAGAGTCACAGTGGGTGAATAAAGCCTGGTGAAGCAATCTGAGGAAGGCTGAGTTGACAGAGGCAGACAATGCTGATAATTTGGATTAGCAAAGCCACTATGCTGAATCCACAGTGAGGTGGAGGCCAATGTAGTTCTTCAAAAGCTGTCATTTTTACTGGTGGCAAATTTTCTTCTCCTTAGTGCCTGTGTTGCTTAAAATAAATGACAGAAAAGGAGTTTGTGGTTTTTCAATCAGTAATTCAGATGAGGACTTACGGATATCTCTGTTAACTTTGTATTAATTTCTACCATCTCCGTACGTTTACTGCAGCCCCACGTTGGGACAGCATGAGATGCATGGCTAGCGAGAGCCGCACACACCGGCCCTTTGGTTCTCAGAGCTTTCACGACCCCCTCTGTGGTTCCTGCAGCAAAGTGGTTAGCGCTTGGGAGACCCCAGGACAACCATAAACACTCCACCACTGTTAGGGGAAAAGAGTATGAAGCTTCTTCCTTGCTGCCCACTGCCCACATTCTTTCTCCTCTCCAGGCTTAATATTCCAGGGGTTGGGGAGGGTGGGGAATGGCGGGGGGAGGGGAGGAAGTGTTGGGGAAGACATGATAGGTATCCTCAAAAAGGGTGAAAACTAGAATCAGAAATCAAGATCTTCTTGTATCCCCAACTCAAGTCTCTAATGATGTCTTTAAATATTTTAATCCATACTAGCTATTTTTAAAAGAAATGATGACTAGAAAGATGACGAATGCTTCTAATTGCTTCTAGTTGAAGGGCTTGCATTGAGAAATATCAGCTCTTTCAAAACAGGCAGGGTCATGGTCACCATCCCGAAGAGCCCTCCTTAAATTCTAAAGGCCATGGAAAGAAACACTGTTAGGTAAACGTGGAATGAGCATTTAGCACAGCGAATGTGGTTAACCCTACATCAAACTTATGCTTGCAGTAGAGCTGTATTTTTGTAGTATATGTTCATTTCATTCAGCATCAACTCCCTTTGACTGGCCATCATGCACAGTTCCCATATTTATATACATACATCTCTGCATACGGTCATCGGACAGAACTTAGAAGAAGAAAATATTCTTCCAAATGAAATGGATGTTTTCCGTTTATAGCATCTTGGCTTCTCAAGTTTACTATTAGTCAAATACATTTAATGCTGAAGTTTTGTTACAGTAAAATGTCTTTTGCAAGGATCCTCGTTACTGGAGGGTTATAGCTAATATGGATGTTAAAAGAATGATTTATTACTACAAAATGAACCTCACTTCAGAAATATCTCTTCTACAAATAAAAATTAAGAAAAAAGTTTTATAGATTAAGAAAATAAAGCTGCTTCTATATTTAGATATTCAGATATGTTAACTAAATCCTTTGTAAATGAAGTCAGTTCTATTCATCAGTCAAGAGGGATAACTTTTAGAAACACATCTAGTGCCAACTGTGAGATTGTTCAGAAGGGGAAATATTCCAAGTAGCAGATCTGTCACTTTGGAGAAATGGGAAAATTTTTGAGTCCTATTCTTAGAAGAGTGTCTGCGTGAGTGTAGCTATGTTGAATATGCCAGAACATATACACATGTAAATGAATTTTTCCCTCAGAGTATTCATCTTGACTTACTCTATTCACTGTTTACTTATTTTGTTTTTATAATTTAAAAAAACTATTTTTGGAGTTCAATTTGGGGGAATTGCCTTTAATATCATGAGAATATCAGGCCCAGTCACTATGTTTTTTTTGTTTTCTAAACATCGTTTTGATATATAATTCATAACCCATAAACTTCACTCATTTAAAACATATAATTTAATGTTTCGTTATATACACAGAGTGAAGCCATCACCACAATCTAAGCTGAGAACATTTTTGTCAACCCGAAAAGAAACCCCACACCCATTAGCCAGGCAATCACCAATCTATTTTCCACCTCTATAAATCTGACTATTTTGGATGTTTTTTATAGATGGAATCATATAATAAATATGTGGCCTTTTATAATTGGCTTCTTTCCCCAAGCATAATGTTTTCAAGGATCATCCATGTAGTAGCCTATATCCGTATTTTATCCCTTTCCATAGCCAAATAATGTTTTACGTAAGTCACATTTTATTATTCATTCAACAGTTGAATGGACTTTTGAGCTGTTTCCACTTGGTGGCTGCTACGAACAATGTTGCTATGACTATTCAACACTTCACATTTTTGCATCCAAGATATTTTACAATGTGATTACTTAAATGATTCACAAAATCTGGATCTGAATGATTTTTACCTGTTTCCAAAATTTGTATTCATAAGGTTGAAGATTTGTTCTCATCTAGACCTGTGGGCTTTGAAGCCATTTAAAAGAGAAATTTAAAAAATGTTTTGATGCTTCACTGCAAAGAAAACCTTGAATGAAGTGACCATTACATGGCTGTAAACATTTTAGTAATTTTTTTTAAAAATCAGTCACTCTTTTACTCATAAATTACATGATAATGTTAAGGGTAAAAACGGGCTTTTGAGTAATTGTGTATCTTCACTGTCACAAAAATATTCTCTTGCTTTCCTAATGTGGACCATAATGTACTATAGTATAGCATTTCTTTTTTTTTTCCCCAAGATTTTAATCTGATGGTGACCTTAAACATTTTTGTTTAAACATTTTGTTATAAACTTTTCTCAAAGGACATTTCTGGCTGAAATAATAGTTCTGGATCCAAAATACACGTGCGCGCACACACACACACACACACACACACACACTCACTTGAAAGCTACCAAAAATGTGAGATGCTTCTGGCCCTGAGAAATTCCTATGATTTAAAAATTTAAGATGATGGTCCAGGAAAAAAAGAAAAGGCAAGTATGTAGCTTTGATTCAATGGACCTTGCTTGAGGGTCAGTATGGCACAGACCATTTTCTGTTGACCACAACTAAGAAAGTCCTGCCAGTGGCCACAAGGAGACCTTGGCAGAGGAGACAAACGTTGACAGTTCCAGTTCATTTCCCCACTCCCATGAGGGATTAATCCCAAACAGGTATGTTTTCCAGAGGGCATGAGAACAGAAAAATTAAGGTTACAGTATAGATAATTTCCCTGGTAATACAGACTGTTTCAGGTAATGGGAAAAATCCCTGAGATATCTGTCTTCTTACCTGTTAACTCAGAAAAAGTTTTTTTTGTTGGTTGGTTGCCTTTGGTGATTTTAGCTAACTAAATGTTCAGGAAGTTTAAAAATGTTAAGATTAAATTTTACTTACAGAGGTGGGCAGGTCCTTTCACTGTAATTCTCACACTTCGACTCCCCAAAGGAACAGCAATCACATTTTCTTCTCCTAGGAAAGAACAGAAGACGGATGTATTAACAGTAAAACTTCTGCACTAAAGAACCACGAAAATTAGCAAGTCAGTCAATCCTGGGGCATCTGCAGTGCCCTTCACTGCATTATCTAACAGTGAAGAAATCTCCGGAAAGCACCAACTATGTTTAAGGGCGTTTTTGCTCCACAAAGGCAGAGTTTAGTGGCAATGGAGACAATACAGCTCACAAAGCCTGAAATATTTATTAACACTGTCCTACCTAATCTGTCACAGAAAAGTTTCATGACCTCTGGCCTGGATAATTGCCTAGCTGAAATCCTGGTCCTCATGGATGTGTTTTCATGCTGTTACATATTTCGATGAGCTAATTTTTATGCCCACATAATAATCTAAGCTCATATATGAATTTTATCTCACTATCCCCTATCTGAACACTGTCTGTTTCTAAATGATCCTAAAACATTATCAACAACATGAATTACTTGAAACAGATGTTGTTTTTTGTTTAACTTAGAGAGAATAACTTTTTTGGATAAACTTTCCAGTGGAGTACGGGATATCCATATATTTATTGAGTAATTTGTAATTTTTTATTAAATAAAAATACATGTTTGCTATTGAAAATTAGAAAATGCAGATAAACAAAAAGAGAAAATGAAACTATTTCTAATCTTATTGCGCAGAGAACATCACTTCTAACACTTTGATGAATGTTCTTTCCAGATTTTTTTTGTTTTTAATATATATACATGTAAAAGGAAACAATGAACTCTACCTAAATGTCCATCAGTATGGGAAAGGTTAAATAAACAAGTATATCCATACTAAGGAATACTCTGTGATAGACAAAAGTAATGATAAGAAGCTATATGACCTGGTGTGGAAAGAATGTCAATATATATATACTGATGACTTTAACAAACAAGTTAAAAAACAATGTACATGGGCAATGATTTCTTGTATATGACACCAAAAACACAAGAAAAAAAGGCAAAAAGACATATTAAAATTAAGCTTTTCTATATCGAAGGACACTATCAACAGAGTGAAAAAGCAACTCATGAAATGGGAGAAAACATTTTCAAATTACAAATTGGATAAGGGGTTACTATCTAGAATATATAAAGAACTTCTACAACTCAACAACAAACACCAAACAACCCAATTTAAAAAAAATGGGCAAAGCACTTGAATAGACATTTCTCCAAAGAGGATATACAAATGGCCAATAAACATATAAAAATGTTCAACTAAGTATTAGGCAAATGCAAGTCAAAACCACAATGAGATACCACTTCACACCCATTAGGGTGGCAATTATAAAAAATAACACACACAAAAAAAAGTAACAAGTATTGACAAGAATGTGTAGAAACTGGAACCCTTATGGACTGTTGGTGGATATGCAAAATAGTACAACTACTACAGAAAACAATATGGCATTTCCTCAAAATATTAAATATAGAATTGCCATCTAATCCAGCAATTCCACTTTTGGGTTTATACCCAAAAGAACTGAAAGCAAGTACAGAAACAGATATGGGTACATTCATGATCATAGCGACATTATCCACAATAGCCAAAAGGTGGAAGCAACCCAAGTGCCTGTCCACGGACGAACAAATAGATATCATGTGGCACATACCTACAGTGGAATATTATTCAGTCTTAAAAAGAAAGGAAATCTGACACATGCTACAACATGGATGAACTGTGAAGACATTATGCTAAGTGAAATAAACCAGTCACAAAAGGACAAATACCATATGATTTCACTTATATGAGATACCTAGAATAGTCAAGTTCATAGAAATAGAGAGTAGAATAGTGGTTACCAGGGGCTGGGGAGAGGGGGAAGTGGGGAGCTATTGTTTAGTGGGTACAAAGCTTCTGTTTTACGAGATGAAAAACATTCTGGAGACAGATGGTGGTGATGGTTTTACAACAATGTGAATAAACTTAATGCCACCGAACTACACACTTAAAAATGGTTAAAATGGTAAATTTTATATTATATATATTTTGCCACAATTTTTGAAATTCACATGGTAATTCACATGGCATAATTCCATTGTAGAATTATATGTGTTTGAGTATTGCTTCCTTATGTATATGTAATTTATAGCAATATATACATGTATTGTTTAGACTGCATAAATGCATAGTACTGTGTATTTCCTTATAGTAAATAAAAGAGTGGGATTTAATTCTTTAATCCTTTAAATGCATGGAAGGGTTTTCACCAAATTGTTGACAGTGTTTACCTCTGGAGAGGGAAGTGAGAGCTAGGGAGTGAGTGGGAGAACATAGATTTATATTTTTTTACTTTACTATAATAGAAATGTACTGATGAGTTACTTAAATAAAAGTTTTAAAAGCTAAAAACTTTTTTTTATCAAAAAAAAGAGGAAAGAAAAAAGAAAATAAAGGACAAGGGCCAAAAGGTTTTGCTGCATGAGTTCTGCAGAACCTTAAGCAAACACGTAGGTTCCAGGTAACAGGAAGAATGGAAGGTTGCCAATTAGTGACATACAGCCAGCAGAACTCTGATGCCCACACAAAACACAGACAGCACAAAAATAAATACATGAGCCAAATTTAATTGTGACTATGGATAGAAAATACTAAATAAAACAAAGGAAATCAATTTTAGAACTCCATCAAAAGTGCTGCACAACTTGACTAAAAAGAATATATTCTAAAAATGAATGACTGATTCAACATTAGAAAATGTATTAACACAATAGATTACATTAACAGATCAAAGAAAATAAATGAAATGATCATTCCAATGACTATAAAAAGATTTGTGTTAAGATTCCAATTAAAGCCAGGGACCGAAGGAAATATTCTCAACTTGACAAAGAGTATCAGAAGCCATGGGCAGATTCAACGGTGAAACATTAGAATCATTCCCATCTCAAGACAGGGACAAAAAAAGGATCATCATCACTGTTATTTTCGCACACTGTTCTGGAGAGCCTTGTTAATGTAGCTGGAAAACTTACAGAAATATATACTGGAAAGAAAAGATTAAAAAGACCATTATTTATAGACCACATGACTACTTAAAAATTCAAGAAGAAAAAAGTTATTATAATAAAAAAAGTTCAGGAAGTATTCTGACATTAAACAAACTGCTTTCCCAACTTTTAGTTAATATTTAATTATATACATTTAATTGTATTTTATATATTCTAATGTTATATATTATGTATTATATGAGTACACGTAATATATTACTACATACTACATTTATAGTAGTGTGCATACATGTGTGTGCATACACACATCATACACACACATATATATTAAATATTATATAAAATATACACCCTAGTATTGATTCCCTAGTTTGTCTCCTAAAAATAAAAAAAAGTTAGCTAACTCAGTAGCAGTGAGCACTGTTTGCACTGATAATGTGCCTCCAAACACCATTTCCCACTAAAAAGAACCAGGGTTTCTTAGAGAAATGGCTCCATCCAGGTTTGGGTCAGAAAATGAACAAGATGATACCAGAAAATTGTAGCACAAAAGCAAGGAAGCTCTCAAAGACAACTGGGTCATGCCAAAGGACTCAGAGTCAACATGAAGAGTCTCCAGCTGGGCAGAAATGCTAACAATTTGAACATTAATAAGAATAATAATTGCAATGTAGTGAATCACATGAAAAATGTTTAAAATCATAGGTTTATATTATAATAATACTTGAAAAAAATCACTGGTCATATTTTGAGGATGCTAGCAACCAGCTCATTGTTTTGCAAATTTATAAATAAAGAAAAGAATAATGCATTTATCATGCCTTTTGATACAAACCGTATTTCAGGGGAACTAAACAGTTGATGAGGGGAAGTTTCTCTTTACAGAAATATCCCAGCCCATAAATGAAGAACTGGTAGATTATCACCATTTAGACATTGATCTTCAGTGGCTACAGCATCACAAAAAGAGAAAAAAACCATACTATTGTGTGCTTTCTAATATGACATAATAGGAGTATATAATACCAACCCTAAAGTATTTTTGCCCAAACAAACCGATGAACCTGAACGTGATCGAGCCTTTAGGCCTAATCACTTGTATAAGGGAAACAGGGGACAAAGGAACATGGCAAACCAACAGGGGGATATGATTAGAAAAACATAGACTATGGGGAAGTCTATAGGATAAATTAACAGTTTCCTCAACAAATAAATTTCAAGAAAAAAAACAAGAAGGGGATACATTAAAAGAGAGTTAAGAGACATGCCACCTAAACACAACATGTGGACCTTATTCAGAGACTAACTTGAGCAAACAAGCAAAACTGATGGCTTAAGGACTTCTCACAATCCTCTCTTCCATAAAAGCAATAAAAACACTAGCAACAACTGTCAGAATCAGCATTTTCAAAACTCTGGACATTAACCAAAGGCTAGTAGCAATTATTCAAGAAAAATGCTCAGTAAGAACAGTGAGCTTTGTGGCATATCAACCTGCCTATTCCCATCTCCCCCATTCTCCACCTCCGCAGTAACCTTGAGCACAACAACCCGGAGTCACGGTGAGAGCCAGCAGCCCAGCAGACACTGCAGGGGTAGAATGGGCTTAAAGGTCCTTCAATGCCCAATTCCCAATTATTATTTGACCTGTGTGGTGGTTCCCTGGAAGACTCCACTCAAAAATCTGTCTTTAGTTTACCTAACTAGGAGCTTGCCCAGCGCAAACACCCTTTCCCCAGGAGGCATCTGTCCAAAACAATCAGATGTGACTGTTAAGAGGTGGTGACAGCTAGGGAAAACATAAACTAACCAGAACGCTTAAAAGGAAAAGCTGGAAACGAGACGTCCACAGGTGGCTTTGAAAAGCTCCAAAATACTCCTGGGAATCCAGAAGGCCACATGTATGTGGGGGGCTGTGTGCCTGCCCAGCAAAGACCCGAGAAGGCCCTGAGCTCTCACCTCTGGCTAACCGAGAAGCTCTGCAAGCAGGAAGTAAAAGCTAGGACAGAGCTGTCGGCTCCCCTGGCTGAGCACTGACGATGTGCCCAGCACACACAGAACCCACTGAAAAGAACCAGGGCCCCATGAAAAAACAGGTGATTCCAGGTCTGTTTTTCCTGGCATAGAGAAAACATACATGGAGCCTGGAACACCTGTTGCTCTCGACACAAAGGCTGTGTTTAAAATTCAATGGAATTATGTCAAAAGGAGTCAGCTTAAAATGTTCCCACTGGCTGTATTTTGGACAATTTGAATCCCAAAAGAATATTGTCTCTAATATTGTAACACTGAATAAATAAAAATTCTTGAATACAGACTGAGAAATTTTTTTAAAAGGCAGGCTTTTGTTTTTTTACAGAAGAATGTCTACAAGTGTGAAAGAAATGATAGAAGCAGAAATCACCGTTTGCAACTCTCAGTGTAATTTCTTTGTCAAGCAAGGATCATCAATGCACGCTAAGGCCACAGTGTGGAAGACTTTTGCAAGACAGACTTACGTCTCACTAAGGTACCATCCTGCAGATTTCTTACTGGGAAACATGGATCTATACAACAGAGGATCTATAGCTCACCACCTCAGCTAAGTGATCAAACTCAGCATTGCTAATACCGAGTCACGCTGACGCCATGGGCTTCCTGATGTGATGCCACATAAGCATGCACCATCACGCTTTGTGCGTTCCTGCCACGAACGTTCGATGCAATTCTAATCAAGTCTCAGACCCTACTAATCAGCTTTCAGGAATTACATGAGGGAGATCGACAAAGTAAATGGAAAACAACGAGGCAAATTCAGAACACGGGTCGTGCCATGAGACAACTGAGATGAACTCTTTAAAAAGTCAATACTATAAAAAAGTAAGTGGTCTAAATAAAAGAGACCGAAGACAGAACAACTAAATGCAATGAATGAACCTCGACCCGTTCAAGGGACAAAACAATCAGAAAAGATGTTGAAAAATCTGAATATGGATAGAATATTAGATAATACTTAGAAATTATAATTATTTTTTAGGTGTGCTGAGATGGTGTTATAAAGATCCTTATTTTTAGGAGAGTCATACTATAGTATTTAGAGGTAAATGCTCTCACATTTTGTAATTTACTTTCATTAGGTTCAGCTAGCAAGTTGGGTGGATGGATATGAACTGGATGGACAGATAGAACAAATATAGGAAAATGTTAAATATTTATTGAATCCAGGTGGAACATGTACACTAGTTATTATTTCAACTTATATGTATGCTTGAAAATTTTGCAAGAAATAATTTGGGAGAAAAAAACACATTTCAATGAAACTAATGTTTATTTGAAACCAAATTCCTAAATAAAAGATTTGAAAAGAGAATCTAATAGTAAATTTGAATAATTGTACACTATATCCAAATGAAGTTCACCTAAGAAATGCTAGTGTCATTCAAAATTAGGAAATCTATGGATGTAATTTACTATATTAATAGACCAAAGTAGAAAAATCATATCATTTCAGTAAGTTTCCAGTATTTAGTAAAATTCAATAGTTTTTCCTGATAAATATTCTGTATAAATAAATGTTTGTAAGCATGATTTACAAATGCCAGTATCATGATTAATATGCTTAATGCTTAAACATTAGAAATATTGCCATTTAATTGGGGTAATGATGAGATAATAGTTATCACCTTTTGATTTAAGACTTTTACAGAGATTTGCCAAAGTAATTAGGCAAGAAAAAATAGTCTACACGTTAGAAATCAGGGAGAAATTAACATTCAAAAATTAGTATCTTTCAGAAATACCAATAATCATTTAGAAATATA
Source organism: Avahi laniger (assembly GCA_963575035.1). Taxonomy (NCBI): domain Eukaryota; kingdom Metazoa; phylum Chordata; class Mammalia; order Primates; family Indriidae; genus Avahi; species Avahi laniger. The sequence goes on from CAUYSK010108642.1 coordinate 31,670, forward strand.
ATGGAAGAAAATATCTCATTTGCAATGTCAAGAAAAAAGATGGAATATCTTGGAATGAACTTTAAAAAAAAAGGGCAATGACCTACAAAAAGAGTATTTCAGTCTCTCTCTAGAGACATTAAAATGCCTTTAAAAATCAAAGGGAAAGATTAATTCATTTGAAATAAAAATTAAACAAAACAAAATTAAATGTCAAAGATAGAAAAAATTACAATTATCAGCAAAGATTTTCCTTAATATATAAAAAGTGCTTACAAATCAATAAGAAAAACAAACACAAATCAACAGGAAAATTAGTTGAATGCCTGAAAAAGCAGTTCACAGAAAAAAAATTAAAATATCAAGAAGATTATGAAAAGATGGAGGATAAATTAGCAGTATCTTTGAAAACTAAAAGCACAAAACTGAGAGAAAATCTAAAAGTTCATTAATATGGATCTGGTTAAATAAATTATGGTATGTCCTCCTGTGTTACCATTTTTAAAAATTAAGCCAACTTATGAGAACTGATAGGCAAAAAACCTTGGTGAATAAAAGCAACTAGTAAAAAAAATTATATCTAACAATCAATTTTGTATACCTATAGAAAGCATACATTTTGTATGGAAGGTTTATATTACATTGTGTGGGAACTGCACACACACATAGGCATACCAAATATCTATAATGCAAACTATTAATAAGATTTATACTTTTAAAGAGTAGAAGCAATTAGGAGTTTTGGGGTGGTAGAGGGTGACTTACTTTCCACTTTATATCCTTTTGTGTCCTTTGAAATTTTTACAGAAGCCATGTTTGAATTTCACAATATAAATTACTGATATATACTACACATCCAAACACTTCACCCCCAGCACAGGAAGGATACACACTACTAATATGATGATCAGTACGATCTCTCGGCAGTGTGATTGATTACATGAAATATTTGTCATTTTCTTTTTCTTTACCTGAATATTTTGTATTTTGTACAATAAACATATAGCACACTACATATGTGATAAAAATTGTTTTGAAAATACATATAAATTAGAAATCTTTTCTGAGCTAAAGAAAACCTACTTGGGCAAACCAATTGGGCTTAGAACTTTCTTGCAAAATCTTTGCAAATTTAGGCTGCAGTATTTCTGAGAAGTATTTGTCACGTGTGTATGTGTGTGTTGTAACCACCATCCCATTAATAATTACACACTTCAGTGAAATCTTTCACACCAGAACCCCTGGCATTTTATTTTACTCTAAATAGCTCAAGTTTGGGGAAGATGTTCTGCAGGATAGAGTTGCCCACTCTGTTATCCTTGAGGGGAAAGGCACACTGTAGGGCAGCTGGCAAGGCTGGGAATTGGGGACATCCTACAAAGGGACCCCTCTTAAGGGCTTAACATCCTTAGATTATGGGAAAAGTAATCTCTACTATACAGTTTTAAATCTTCTAAAGTGGAATTAACTTTGATACATCTGTAGAAGTCTTTGTGATACTTCTATAGTGCAGTATCTCTCAAACGTTTTATCATACATATGATAAACTTGTTATATTGGAAAACTTGTTAAAACAAAGATTCCTGCCCTACCCATGGAAATTCTGATCCAGCAGTTTAGGGTGGAGCCCAAAAATGTGCCCTACTAGCCACTTCCACGTGATGTCGACGCCACTAGATTGCGAGCCACGTACCGAGCAGCACCAACACAGGGCAGGGGGTGAGGGAAGGCTCCGGTCATGGGGGGCAGGAGAGGGAGAGAGGACTGATCCACCATCACAACGCTGGCAGCGTTCCCTCACCGTCCTGCAGAAGGCACAGGCCTGGTTCCGACCAGACACGAAGAGAGAAGCCCGCGAGACAGAGGATGCTGAGAAGGGCGGGCCGACAGCACCGAGTGCTCTGTGGGTGAGGATTGGCAAGTGCCTTTTGCAGCAAGCAGTGGAGAGGTGGTTAATGAGCTTTGTAATGGCAGTTTCAATCGAGCAGCAGGCACAGAGGCTAAGATTTGAGGAATAAATGATAACGAAAAATTAGAGACACCAAGTGCAAATCATTTTTTCAAACTTGGCAGGAAAGGGTATGTGAAAGATGAGTGTGGTAGCTGGGAATGTAGTTATGTTAAAACATATATACACTTCATATAGATGAATAAAATGCTTTAAATATTACATATAAAAAGTATATATTCATATATATACACACACATATACATACACATGTTCATATATACATAAATGTATATTTACATACACACACCTTTTCTGAACGATACTTTTATTTCGGATGAGAGAGACCGAGTCATGTTTAAACCTGACAGGAAACAGAAAGAGGAGACGGGGGATGATGGGTGGAGTGAGTTCTTCGAGGACAGAGAGGAGGCTGGAACGCGACCACAGATGGAAGGAGCAATCAGCCTTGGAAAGGAAGCCGGACGCTTGTGCCTCTGTCACAGCAGGGGTAGGGAGCGGATGGGTGCAGCTGCAGGGCGAGGCCTCTCCTGGTAGTTGCCGTTTATCGGGGATCTTTTTGTAACCTTCTTTGTAGCCTAGCATAGAATCAGTTTTTGTAAATGGTCCACAACTTGACTCGAAATGAAGGTACATTCCCTCAACACACACTGCTCGACACATACCTATTAATGTGACATTAATAATTACATTGTAGATTCTATATGCAATTTTCATTGACTTGAATAAGTTAAAGTCTCTCATACCAGTTTTACTTATTTCAATTTCTTCTTATATACCTGTAGGGGTTTTTTTTCTTTACATATTTTGGTGTAATGGTATTTGAGTCACAAAATCTTTGGACCATTTGCTTTTTGATTGTCAATGGATAGAAAATACTCACTTTAGTTATTTTTCTTTTTTGTCTAAAATTCTTCCAGGTCTGATATAAATACAGCTACCCATGCTTTCATCATCCTGCCTGTTAAAACGGGCCACTTTTAAATCCCAGATAAATGGCCTTCTGGTAAATCCCCCTCGGTCTGGCGCGAGAGCTGGCGCTGGAGACCACGGCGCAGGGGAGGCCCCGCGAGCGCAGCAGGAGCAGCCTGCGCGTGTGGCCTCAACACAGGCGTGGGATCGACACTTGAAACCGCCTATCACGAGAATGCAGATGGCACTGCCAAGCAGGTCTGATTCCGAGCTTGCTTTGAAATTCTGTGGGTGAAAAACATGTCAGATGGACACGAGGCTTCTCCTCTGCCACATCCTAGTGTTGATAACGGTAGGCCCATGTCTGGTGACACCTAGACTTGCTGTCGTTGTTGATGGTGCTAACTGGTTCCTGCTGGACACTTTCGTTGTTTGGGATCAAGAAATCTCTGATACTTGTCACTCTCTAAATGACATTTGCATTATTTTACTGTGTGAACTTCTGGGAGAGGCCATATGGAATAGCGGTTATGATCACAGACTCTGGAGCCACGCGACCTGGGTTGGAACACCAGCACTGCCACCTACAATCGCTATGTGACCTTGGGCAGGTTGCTTACCCTCTCTGTTCCCTGGTTACATCTGAAAAAATGAGGATTATAGGAATACCTGTTCCAAGGTGTTACTGTGAGTGTTCAATGAGGCAACACATGCAAAGGGCTTAGGAAACAACATGGCAGCCGCTGGGGGCTGGGTAAGTGTAAGTTATTATTAAAACCACGTTGAGCACTCACTATGCCCCCAGGCATCATGCTAAGTAACTTGAGATAAATTATCTCATTCATTCCAATGAAAACCTATTTCTACAATTAAGAAAACTGAATTTTTGCAAGTTTAAAGTGACTTGTCCAAGAACACAGGATGTCTAAGCAGTAGAACCAGTGTCTGAACAAAAATCTACACTCTTAAACCCTTCTGCTATGGAACCAAGTTGTACCGTATAAACTCAAACTCACCCATCGCAAGTATGTTCATTACAGACTTTCATTTTATGGGTTTCACTTGTTTGATTTTGCAATCACTGCGCTGACCTCAGATCGAGTTTGCTTTCACTGACTTTCCCTCCCACACATAAATGCTCAAGTCCAGCTGTTCTGTCATATTTTTTCTATGTCTCATTTCCTGCTGCAGATCACAGCTTTGCTAAGTAGCAAGATGTACAGGAAATAAATTGTCCACACAATATTAGCTAATCAATAAACATTAGTTTCAGCCCAGAAGGATTGTAATTTATATCAGACCATCACATTTTCACTATAAAGTCCAACTAGAACTCACCAACCTAAATATATACATTCCAAGGTAATACAGCAAAAAAGATGTCTTAGCTATTCTCACTTTGACAACCTCACCCTCATTTTTCTATTTTTTTTTTTGTTTTTTGAGGGGGCGGGGTGTATGTTCTTTGTAGTTGGTTGTGGTTTTTTGTTTTTTTTTTTTTTCCTGAACAACATTTTCTGTCAAGTATTTTTCATGTTACTTTTCTTGACCTTGCATTTATTTTCTCCTTCTGCTATTTAGGTTCAAATACACACACACACACACACACACACACAAGGAATGAAATCGTTTTTAAAAAAGGAATAAAAATGGCTGGGCGTGGTGGCTCATGCTTGTAATCCCAGTACTTTGGGAGGCTGAGGTGGGAGGTTAAGGCCAGGGGTTTGAGACTAGCCTGGGCAACATGGTGAGACCCCATCTCTATAAAAAATTCTTTTAAAAAATTAGCCAGGCATGGTTACATGCCTGTGGTTTTAGCTACTTGGAAGGCTGAGGCAGGAGAATCACTTAAACCTAAGAGTGTGAGGTTACAGTGAGGATCGCTTGAGCCCAGGAGTGTGAGGTTACCGTGAGCTATGACATCATGCCACTGCATTCCAGCTTGGGCAACAGAGTGAGACCAACCCTGCCTCGAAAAGAAAATAAAAGGAAGAAAAGTGAAAAGCGTCTAAATAAATGCCAATAATAATTAAACCCTATGGGAAAATTGAAAATAATACACTTTATTTTAAAGGAATGCATTCCTTCACAATGAAATAATAGGTATGAGAGCATTCTGCAAACTGAAAAAAATATATGCAGTGTTTGTTATATTCTTACACATCCATAACGATTTGGCATCACTTACACTAAAGACAGTTACCTAGTGTGGCACTGTGCAAAACAAGGGCTGACGATTTTTCTAAAGTAGGGTGGTCAAGTTTGCTCCAAGTTCCTCTGTCACTTTGTGGGAGCAGCGGGGGAACTGGAAGGCGAAAGAAGGGTCTGTCTGTGCATAGCTACACTGACCCTGCGGCTGGAGGACTCTGCAGATGCAAGTGAGAAAAACTGAAATGTGCCACTGAGCAAAACTAGGAAAAGTAAAAGTAGGAAATTAACAGCAATCTTTTTTTTTTTTTTCACAAAGCAGAGAAGGAACATGGTCTGGATCTGCCTTGGTGAGAACAACCAGCTGCAAGCTGAAAACGGATTCCCATCCCTCCATCCCACTCTGAGCTGTTGGGCTACATCACGGAAGTCTCTGACTGCTGAATCTGCAAACAAGTGTCCTCAGCCTTGAGCCCCTGCGTCTATGCAGAGACATCTGCTCCCAACCTGGAGGTACGTTCATGCACTGGTTTAAAATGCCTTTACCTCAAAAGAGCATGGTAACGGGCAGAGTGCCTGATGATGTACGTGTTCGTGCTTGTTTCCAGGGCTAGCTTTTGAACAGCCTGCTGGAGGGAGGCTGTGTTACACGACACCTAATAACAAATTCTGCCCAGATGTTCCCCAGCATCGCAGTGTGACTCTCCTGCCCTGTAGATGGCACCTAAAAAGTCAAGAGCCTGGGGAGGCTGAAACGGTCATTGCCTTGTGACTGCAGTGGGGCATCAGAGCTGCAAAGTACAGCATTGACCAAAGGCACATATCAGAGCCACCCGGGAAGTCTGCGACCTACAATTGCCCTGATTTGCCCCCAGAAATTTCAGGGCAGGGCCTGAGAATTAGAACATGGGGCAAGGTCCCCAGGTGATCCTGGAGTGCTTCCAGGTTAGAAACCGTGGAGCCAGGCAGGCTCTGCCGAGGGGATCCCCAGGGCAGGCCAGCTGAGGCAGCCTTTGTTCCTCTCTGATTCCATTTCTGTGCTACCTTTGTTCTTCCCCAGCATTCTAGGCTTTGTGCATGTCTCACCTCACACCCATCTGGCTGCCAGTGGAAGATAGTTCAGGAGGGAGGTTAAGCACATGGGCTCTGAAGCCAGAATCATCTTGGCCACTCACTAGTGGTGACACCTTAAACAAGGTACTTAATTTCACAGAGCCCATTTCTCCATTTGTCAAATGGGGAGGTCACAATAGTACCTACCTGGTGGGAGTAGGGCAGGAATAAATAATGTCATACATGAAAACACTTAGCACGGTGCCTGGCACATTATAAGCACACAAGCTCCGGAAGCCACTGGTATTGTTATGGTCCTGACAACTTTTATAACTAATAATCCCAGTACCCTCATCTGGTTAGTGGATGTCAGGTCTCCTGGGCGACCCTGGGTACTGCAGGGCTTGGCTGCCAACAGACAGCTCCTGCTTTAATTCACAGCCCTCAGGAATGGCTGCCATGCGGATGCTGGTCTAAGTGGGCTCTTCAGTTCTGTGCAGGCTGAGTCAACACACCTTTATTGAGAACACACCAGCTACCAGGTACTGGGCCAGGTGTGAGAGGCCTTTGAGGGGCTCACACGCCAATGAGGAGGTTAGTGCACAAACAAAACCCCTTCCATGCAGGTAGTGACAGCAGCAGGTAAAAAGTTAACCAAAGAGCAGCTCATGGATATAAGAGGAGACTTCATACCACCTCTCCCTTGTGGTCTGTATAAAACTTCCAGGGCCCTTTAAGACTAAAAACAAGCCATCTCTGTCAAAGCTTTTCATGGAAACTTTGGAAAATGTCTTCATATAAGATCAGGGGTTTTGTTTCTCTAACCTCCATTCAATCCGAAGATCTCTTTTTTTTTTAACGAGGAATAAACCACAGATACACGTAATAGACTTCCAGAGTTAGAAGATGCCTTAGAAATCGTCCATGCTAATACTCTTACTGTGCAGATGAAAAAGCCAAGCTTCTTGCCTAAGATCGCAGATTATTAAAGGCCAAGCTGAGGTTATTACCCTTGTCTTTGGCTTCCAGTCCAGTTCTATTGCACAACATTGTTTAGTCCCACTGAAATCATAACGGGAGACGGAATCATCTCCGGCGGAGGCCATGCATTCATTTGCTCAACGTTAATTGAGCTCCTGTCGCGTGATCAGCATCACACCACCGCTGGAATAAAATGGTGCACAGGACAGACATGCTGCCTGCTCTTGCAAAGCCTACTAGTGGGAGAGGCAAACTAAACAGATAAATAAATGAAATAATTACTTCTTTCAATAAAAGCTAACCCAGAACTAAACAGAAACAAGAAGGGCCTCCATTAGACAAGCCACTCTGAGGAGGAGACACTCGTGTCTAAGGTTGAGAAAGAGGAGGCATGTTGGTGGGGGGGGGGAGGGAGCAAGTTCCAGGCCCAGGGATGGGTGGGTGCAAAGGCACATGGCATTCTAGAATCTTCCAGAAAGCTCGAGAGACTGGACATTAGGGAATGAGGGACAGATGGCAGCACAGATGATACAAGGTTCTAACGACTTTGGAAAGTGATACGAATTTTATCCTAAGTGTGAAGGCACTTCATGAAGAGGCCAGGAATTCACAGTCGCTTCTCCGTGTGAAACATAATCTATGAAATGCTTTCTCTGTGGGGTCTACACGCCACTTTCTTTTCTCTCTCTTCTCGGAGAGGACGAAAACCACACAATAATGTGCAAAGAGCTAGGCGAGGACTAGAACCAAGGGCTCCTGACTTCTAGTCCCAGGATCTTTCCTCTAAGCCACACTCTCTCTCGTTGAATTAAAGGGGGCAACTTTCCCATTTAAAGGATCCGGATCTTTGGTTTGAATATTCCTGTACCAGCCACAGCTCACGGGTAGGAGCATCATCATCAGTCAGAGTCATCCCTAGAAAGATGAATGGGGCGGCAGAGACAGATGATGTGGGAAGACAGGAAGAACGAAAACCAACCTGTTTGCCACGTTAGCAAACACTTTCTATCTGATGCACTCTCCCTCCCTTGTCATGGAATAAGTTACATTTGCAGATTATCTTTGGAAGTGACAGTCAAATGAGAAATGAACCGCATATAGAGAGAAAAAAACCCTAAGAATTACCCTGTGGGGCGGCCCTACAGCCCAGGAATTCTGCTTTTGTCAGGAGCATCAGGGGAGCTTTAGAGCAGGGTGTGATTATCGTCATAATGTCGAAAGCCGACAGAAGCGCTGCTGTTCCACGTTGGCCTTGGGTACCGCTGTGTCCACCAGCTGGGTTGCCACCATGTAAAAATGGACAAAAAGCCCAGAACAGACAAGCTGAGCTTGTTTGTTTATTTGCTTCATACATGTGTGCCCTTATGTGAGCAAGACCAAAATAGGGGACACCCCTGGAAATGCAACTAAGTCCCTAAATGCCAAGTAAAGACTCTCCAAATAGCTGTGTTTGCATCTTTGTTGCTGTTTTCTGAGTTTTCTCTCTTTAAAATCCCAGTGGCCTCTAGTTCCCTTTTCCAATGTCCAAAGATGTTTGTGCCGGTTGTCAGTTCCTTCTCCCTCCTTCTTTCTCTGAGCAGGAAATTTGTGTGTTGTATCTGGATTAATTTCTGATTTTTCTCATAGCAAAGGTTTTGGCTCCAGGCTCCTGCACCTTGTGTCTGCCTCACTGCGTGATGGAAACGACATCCTGTGTGCAGCCCTGCGCGCTTTCTCCAGCGTGGGGCTGTGCCAACAGCATCTCCCTGCCATGTCCTGACGCAGGGTGAGTCCCAGGGAGGACAGGAATGATTGCTTGGCAAGGCGTGGACGCGGGAGCTGCGTGGACTCTGCAGGCCCCAGTGATGCACACTTGGGGGGAGATTTGGCTTCATTTCCCACATTTCTTTCTCACAAAGCGTGATTATAGGGAAGTGCTTCCATATGGCCCAGGGAAAGTCCCAGCCAAAAACAGCTTCAGCTGGCCAGTTTCAGAGCTGGAACAGACACGAAGGGGCCATCGTGAGAATGAAGAACGAGAAGCACCATGTCTTCACGCAGGCAGGAACCTTTGCGACCTTTAGCCTCAGCTCAAGCGCACGCACAGAACCTGATGAAATGCCAGCGTCCCGTGGGATGCCCCCAGATTACACCAAGTCACTCACGCCCTGTGATGAAGGATCTGTCTGTGCACTCAGTTCTTTCTTCATAAAAATTGATCAAAAACATTAGGCATTTTAGAAGTTCTTAATCTGGAATGTCCTAAATGGGCATCAGGTGTCTGAGGCCCACCCCCAAATAGCAGAAGGGCAAATTTTGGGCTTATAAGTACACGTACAATTTCTGGAAAGAAAATGTGTAACTTTCAATGGATTCTCAAAAGGATCTACTATTCAAAAACTGAAAATCAATGTGTGAGAGAGGGGTGGGGAAGATACGAGCTACCTTGCATTTCGGGGCCTCCCCTGTACACTTCTCCGAGAAAGACTGGTTTCTTGGCACATTCACTCAGCTTCTACCCTAGTTCAATAAGAATGTTCTCTATTTCTAGTCTCTCTTGGACCCTGACAAAACAAGGTTTTTTCTGATGAGATTTCCAAGCTTCTTAAGGCCAACACTAACTCCAGCTACTTCCCCAACACCCTGACCTGGCTGTTATCTCCCCCCTCAGTCCTCCTTCCTGAATGAACTCTGCACAGCCCGTCTCTTCAAACTGTCTTCCCCTGATGTGAGTCCTCAAACTTTGGTTTCTCCTACAATTCACTCTTATGACACTTCCAGGGTTTTCCTCCACACCCAGTAGCTCTCTTAAAATAAACCCCCAGATGGACCAATTGCTGATTTCAAAAGATGTTTACAGATACCCACTTAAGGGCATACATTTAAGGTATATAGGAGGTGCGACGTCCTTTGGTACCCAAATAAGTGGCATTTTTAATAAAAACACAGCTAGCACTTACTGAACACTCTCGAGGTACTGGACCATTTGGAGGGCTCAGCATGGACTGATTTATTTAATCCTGACAGCAGCTCTACAAAGGCAGTATTACTATTATTCCCAGTTTAAAATGAGAAATCCAAGATACATATGGAAGTTAAATAACTTGCCCTGCTTATACAGCTAGTGAACAACAGACCCAGAATTTAAACTTAGGCAGTCTGGCCCAAAACTCCAATTTCTTAACCACTTTCCTACATTGCCTTTCATAATTAATTGTGAGAGATATTTCTTAACATCTCTGGTCTTCAGTTTCCTCATCTGTAAAATGAGTTTGACATTATTAAAACTACAATGTAATACCAATAGAATTTGATGATAAGATACATCTGAAGAAAACATTGGGAGTCACAAAGCATTATAAGTACTGCCTCCTCAAAAGCCAGGGTATCACATGCCACAGTTGTGGTCAATGAAGCAAAATTCCCTGGGGAAGGCTTCCCTTCCTGAATAAACAACACAGTTTTAAAGAATGCCTTTTACTATCTTCTTCCTCAGTATCTGGCATGGGAATGTGACATCTCAATGTTCAGTCGTGACTTTGCAGCCCCGTAGGCAAAAGAACACTCTGAGGACGTGAAGAAGAGAGAGGAGCCTGGCTCCTGAAACACACAGAACGGTGTCCCCAGCCTTGACTGCCTACTTCAGACTTCCCGTTAGAAGAGACACATGCGACTGTGAAGTTTACAAGTGGAGTTTTTTATGATTTTCAGTAGAATGCATTCCTAACTGATACACCACCATTCAAAACCACCTCCTTCATGAAGTCCATGGATTGCGGCTCCTACAATTCATGGTTTCCAGTCTCAGCGGGGCCCTTACAGCTATGCCTGTATCTTTTCTCTGTCCTTGATGAGTTCCTTCTCCTCCTGTCCTCCGTGGGAACACACTCGAGTCTCTGGGCCCTCCCTCTTGATGGCTGACTCCACCTCTTAATGAAGAGTCAAAACCAATAGACTGGAACTCCTGTGATTTCTCACCATGTTCTCCAGCTGTTCCTGTGCAGTTAACCAGCTGCTGATCTGGTGTCAGTGTGCACCCTCCTCTGGTCCTGGGCAAATGCTTCCTTCTGTGTATTCCCACCTTCTCTTCATTCATCAACCCATTGCAATCAAGCTTTGATTTCAGCCTGAAATTCATTGACATCACTGGGCTAATGTCACTAATGACTTTCAAATTGCTAAAGAGAAATTTGGGGGCCCTATTCCAGGTGACCTCACTACGGCATTTAACATGGCTATTACCTTTTTTTTTTTTTTTTTGAGACAGAGTCTCACTCTTTTGCCCAAGCTAGAGTGAGTGCCGTGGCATCAGCCTAGCTCACAGCAACCTCAAACTCCTGGGCTCAAGCGATCCTCCTGCCTCAGCCTCCCGAGTAGCTGGGA
>CAUYSK010108645.1:0-39803 GCA_963575035.1 Avahi laniger
GTTGTCCAATTAATTTCTTTCTAATTTTTTAGTAGAGACGGGGTCTCGCTCTTGCTCAGGCTGGTCTCGAACTCCTGAGCTCAAACAATCCGCCCGCCTCGGCCTCCCAGAGAGCTAGGATTACAGGCGTGAGCCACCGCGACCAGCAGGGGTGTCTTGTATCTTGACTTTGATCCCAACAGTAGACGAGAAGTTACCATATAGCCTAAACAATTTACTCCCAGGCATCTGTCTCCTGAATTTGGATTCCACCTTGATCCTGTAACTAGCTTAGACTTTTAAACATGAAAAGGACCTTACAGTTGAAGAAACTGAGGTCCGGAGGTGATGCCAATTTACTCAATATCATAGAACTAGTTGATGATAAAGTTTGAACTTGCACGTCGGTCTCCTGAGTGAAAAGTCTATTCTCTCCACTGCATCAAGCTGAGTTCTGTGTCTTTAGAACGTGTTAAGCACTGCCCTACCTTCTGTCAGTTTGTCTCAATCTCTTGCTACCTCTGACACCTTCCATGTGCATACTTTATTTTTCTCTCTTCTCTGTTCCTCTCTGTGCTCTAGCTTTACTTCACTACCTCATCTCATTCTTTCGCACACTATTCATGAGAATGCTTCCTATGTTTCAATAAGCAAATCAAGAAAAATCAAATGCAGAGATGGCATAAGATCACAGTATCAATGCTAAAACCTTTCCCTAGAAGTTAATAAGGCACTTCTAAAACCTATCTGGGAAAAAAGGTTAACTCAAGTTGTATTCATGCTCTTAAAGACTAGTGAAAGGTCCTAAAATAACAAATATACTATGAGAAAATAGTTAATTAGATCGTTAAGCTCTCACTTATGACAGGGGTTTCTGTCCTTCCCAAACCTGTCTCTCAGGGAATTCTCAGGGCAAGGCAGAATGTCACACTCGTTCACATAAAAACCACACTGACCCTGGCTCTTCTGCTCTGGCTGCTGCTCTTATCACCTCTCTCAGCCACATGTCACCACTGTCACTCAGCTCCACATGCTGACACCTCCATTATGGCCCATACTCAGCTGTTCTGCTTGGACTGGCTAACTTGCAAGCAGTCTCTTGTGTTTGACCTTCGATGAGGTGTTTGTTTTCTCTTGCTCCCATGACTTACGCCTATAACGTCACTACCACTTCTAAGACATCTCTATCAATGCAGTACCAACTGCACTGGACTTCCATTCGATGACTCTTTACTCAGGCCACCAGCACAGTAGTGCTAACCTGTTCTTGAGGACTCCAATGTTCCTTAGGGTATCTGCTCTCTCTCTGACCGAGTTCCTAAATATTATTCCTCTGTCAGTGGATCTCTGGGACTCCTTTTCTCTTCAGCCAGTCGAAAAATGCCTTCCTGTCATGTGTCCCACCTCTTGTTGAGGGGCAAGGGATGAGCAATCTAGAGTAGTGCTGTATGGATCCTTAAGCAGTACAGTTGTTTAAATTTTACTAAACAACCCTTTCCTTCTCAAGGACCACAATAAGCATTCAATAAATATTTATTCAACAAATGTGTGAGTAAATGAGTACACAGGTGCACCTCAGTATGCAAAGCCCAGCTTGGTTCCAATAAGTCAGACTCCTTCATCACTTAAGGTGATTTCTGTTCTTTCAAAGACCCTATTGTCTTCCCCCTGTAAAAAATGCTTACATTGGTATGCTCATCCCCCTTGCACATTCCGTCAGACATGTTTGAATCGCTCCTGTGGACATGTTCAAATTTGTCCTCATGGTATTCCTAGACTCCATACAAATCAAGGAATGAGATCATAGATGCCAAAAGGAGAAGAGTGAAGAGAGGTTTTACCTTACTTAATTCTAAATACAGGCATATATATTTATTCACTAATGCCTACTGGGCACCTGTTATATACTGTACAAGTATGCCTGATCCCAAATTCAAAACAAACAAGAAAAATTGTGAATTCAGAGTTCAACTAAAACAATTTTTCCAATTGTTTTCTTAAAATTACTCACTTGTAGACGTCTTATATTGTCAACTGCAAGGACCATCACTCCATTTTCTTGAAACACAACATCTATTTCTTGCTTTAACACTATATCATAGTTCTTACATACTTTCTTTGTCTCCCAGAGCTGATTAAGAGATAAAGAAACTATTAATAACAGTTCATCTTCTGAAATAACATAAAGCCAAGTCTTCATCTTAAAGCAAGACATAAAAATTTTTCAATTACTAGATTATAATCCAACAATAAATATTTATTAATATTAACACAATCTATAGTAAAATGCAGTTAGTATTAAGACTTATGGGCTCTAGAGCCAAAATGCTTCAGTATGAATTCTAGTTCTAACTAAAGTTGTAACTTTGGGCAGATTATTTAACCCAGTGTTACTCAAAGATAAGGACCTCCTGCTGGTTTTCACACTGTCTGATACCAATCCACAACAAGGTAAGAAACTTGCACCAGAATATAAATCAACTATATCACTAAACTTACTGTAATAGTGTGTTTAGTGATGCAGCTTATTTTTTTTTTTTAACAAGACTTTCTTGACGAAGAAAGTAGTGCATTGATTTATATTCTGGCTCCAACTCATTGAGACTGGCACATTAAATAGCACTGACCTTTCTCGGCCTTCCTTTGCCTAACCTTTCTGTGCCTGTTTCCTTAGCTACAAAAAGGACTGTTGTGAGAATCAGTAAATTAATACATACACAGTACTTTGCACATTGTCTGGCATATAGTATTATAAATACTAAATAAATTTTAGCTACAATTTGTATAAAACACTGTATTGGATACTAGAGGGACCAACCAGGGTCCCTGGCCTTTAAGAGTGTATAATCTAAGATGTGTGAATAAGTCAGAAGAGCAGTGGAATACTGGTGGTGACGAGTAAATCAAATCAAATCATCTGTATTTAAATTCAACTGAAAATTTGATAAGCACCATTAGAAAATGACAAAAAATTATATGGCATTAAGGGAGACAGACATTCCCCAAAATGAGGAAGGCTTGAGGGGATTTGCAGGCTAGTCAGGATTTCAGCAGAGAGAGATACAGGGAAGTAGAGTATTACAAACATAAGAAACACTTAAGCAAAACTACAGAAGCAGGGAACCATGGGGTATTTCGGAAAATGCGAGCAGTTCAGTGCAGGTTCTCTATAGGAATAAACTGGAAGACAGACTGGAGCAGAATGAGGCCATGCTGTGGAGAAGCTTAATGGTAGTCACAGAATTATACATTTACTTGGGCAGACAAGGGACCCACTACCTGTTTTTGAGCAAAAATGACATGACTGTACTGCAAATGAGGAAAATATCTTGGAAACAGCATGCAGAAGAGCAAGAAAAAGGAGACTAATACAAGAAGAGAGGCAACAGGTAATAAAGACCTGAACTTGTGCAGAAGGAATGGAAAAGTAGAGATAAATGATAGAAAACAGAAAAGATGAATCTATTAGAATTGCCAAATAATTGGTGGGAATTCAAGGTTGAGGAGAGTCAAAAATTACTCTAAGGAATCAAATGTAACATATTTAAATTAACAAAATAGAGTTTAATCATTGGACTTCCCATAGCACCTGCCCCATAGCAATACTCAATGAACAAGTAGTGAATGAATGAAACTGTTATAGTTCATATAATGGCACTTTTCCAGGCTGAATATGAATCTAGTAGTTTCCTGTTTTACTTCCCTCAATACTACCCATCAATTTCTTGGTTTGTAGAAGGGTTATCTCACCATCAGTAAATGTTTAAAACGAAAATATTTCTCACCCTGATTGTCTGGTCATCAGAAGATGTCAAAAATGATGATCCATTGGGAGAAAACATCACACCATGAACCCAACTTAAATGTCCTCTGCAATCAGCTACCTTTAAACATGAATCTATATTCCATAGCTACAGAATAAACACAGCATATAGGAAATCACATTCATAAGCATTTTGAATATAGTAGGAATACTGAAAATAGCAAGAATGACCCGGTAATACCACTTCTATGAATATACCTCAAAAACACATTACCAAAAATACAAAATGTCTTATGCAGAATACTATTTAGTGAATCATTATTATTAATAGCAAAAAACTAGAAACAACCCAAATGTCCATCAACAGAGGACCATCTGAATAAACTACATTAATCACATAATGGAATACTATGCAGCTATAAAAATGAATGAGAAAACCACCCCGATAACTAATCTCTAGGATATTATTAACAGAAAAAAAGCAAAGTGCAGAAGCGTACATATATTATATATAGTACTGTCTTTTATATGAGAAGGAAAAATAAATATGTGAACAAATAAATGAATATAGATATGGATATATACACATATAGATATCTATTTATATATGCAAAAAGAAACACTGAAAGGTTAAACCAAAACCAAAATGGTTACCTATGGAGGAAAGGAGTGGAGGGGAAAAGACAGGGAGGAAAGCAAGACTTCTCTGAATGTAACTTATAAAACTTTGACTTTGGAATCACATAAATGATTTATCAATTTAAAAAAAATCAATCTAAACAAATAATAGGATGAAGATAATCAGCTGACATATTCAGACTATTTTCCACTAAGACTATCATCTAACCTTCATTTCAACTGATTGCAAAACTCTACAATAAAGGAATGTAGAAATTGTAACATGTACACATTTCTCGTTATTCATGCTTATTACAAGTTATTGATGTCTGCCACCAGTCTGCCTGTATTTTGTCCTGAGTTTTGCTGTAAATTACTCAAATATATTCCAGTCTAATGAAGTACCACATGTGCCTGAGTCCCTCTCATTATATTTTAAATTACAGACCTACGTTATGATTTCAGAACTAGCATGGACAAAACAAGTACTTCATCACATGTGGTTTTCATTCAGTGAGTTCTACAGTTATTAATTATAAGAAATTTTTTTCTGTCTTATCTCTAGAGTCCAAGTTGGAATGTACAGAGCTAAAGGCCAAAAACAAAAGTGTGTCTACAACTGAAAAATCTCCCTTGAAAATCTTCCCCTCTTATCCCTCTTTGCCCTCCCCATCTCTCCTCCATCATTTCTTTGTCACTCAGAGCCTTCCGAACCAAGTCCCTATATTTCAAGAAGGAAGACATTGTTTCCTGGAGTTTTCTAAGGATGGCAGAGGGTAGGATTTTAGAAGTGACAAGAAAGGCTACAAGAAAAGTTGCTTCTCTACTCCTTCTAAAAATTCTGACAAAACCCAAAGAAGGGAAAATTCCAGCCATGCCCACCTTGAGGATCTACAGGTTAATAAGTTCTAGATCTCCTAGCAGATCGAAAACTTCCAAATCAAAGCCTCTTCCCAAGAAAACACTGCCCACAGCATACTACTTCTTCCCACAGTTTCAAACCGGACTGGAGCTTTTTCATACTCACTGCCTCTACTTGCAGTGAAGGTTCTCAGCAGGGAACTTCTTCAGTGTTATGGGCACTGCTGTACTCAGAATTAGGAGGAGCCTATGGAGCTCATTCCCTCTCTCTCATCTGAATCTCCACACTCAAGGGCTATAGCTTAGCAACTCTCCTCCGATGCCTTCACAATAAGGGGCAAGGTTGGCAAACTCACTAAAAATGGCTGAAATAAGCACAGAACACTAAAGAAGTGCTCACAGTAGCCAAGATTCTCTTGAAGAGGAGCCTATAAAGCCAGTGAACTTCCCCATTTTCCAATAAAGGGCCATACCCATCTTCTTAGAACTGTGATCTCAAGGGGGCTTCAAACTACCTGGTGGTAAAACCAATCCCAAGGAATAAGGAGAAAGCAAGCTTGGAAAAACTAATCAATCTATGAAGGAAAAATACAGTGCGTTGCTTTATGAAAAAATCAATATAGCAATTTACTAGGTGGAATTCTTTCGGGGCCAGTTAGATACAGAATCTGAATATAAAATTTAACAAGTGCAAAATTATAAATATAAACAAGGAATTTGTAGGAATTATTTTATTCATTAGTGCTTAGCAATGAATATCCTATCTTATCCTACCCAGTGATCTAAGAAATCTGAACTGAACTCATCTCTTATCATTTTTTTTAAGAAGAAAAGACTCTGTGCCTATACTGTTTAAGAGATGCCATGTTTCCATCTAGGAAACCAGCGGTCATTCCATTGTTTCCTCAGACTCTGGCACATGTTAGGCATTCAGTAAATGCTTGGGGAATGGTACTACCATTCCCTGTAATACTGCCAAGTCAAGTCTTCAATCACTGTAATAAATACTTCAATCAAAGTAATAAAAGCTGGCTATATGGTTTAATATCCCAAAGTTATAGGTCAGTAGGCTATGAAGAAAATACTCTATGATTTCTCAAGCAAGCATTCTCAGCATCTAATGGTTTAGGCAGCCCATTCTCTGTCAGCCTTAGATATCTGGAGATCAAGACTTCACAGAATAAATTCAACTACTCACCTCCACACAGTATTGGGACAAAGCCACTACTGCCAAATGGTTATGAGGGGAGAAGTCACAGTACTGGATGGTGCTGTGATGGCCTGTGTGGATTTCTGTCAATAGGCCACTGGTATGAATGTCAAAAAGCTGTCAACACAAATAGAGATATCTATGAAGGTAAAATATTTTAAAAGATAAGCTATATTCAAACTAAATCTAACTTTACGTTTAAAAGGATCTCCTCCCATTTCGAATGTAAGTCCTGAAAAAAATAATACAATTACTGATAACTGACATTATTATTGACAGTCATTAATAAAATACAAATCATTATCTATATGCTTTGAAATACTGCTCATATTGAAACATATTTTCTATAAAGAAAAATTCATCAAGCTGGCCTAGAGAGAAATAAAACTTTTGTGAATAAATGAATGGACTAGCCAAATTAACATACAGAGCGGCTCTCCCTAATACTTATTTATTCAAAAGAGAAAATGTATATTCATAAATGAAGATGATCAATGTAGAGCAGAAGTTTGCTAAAATGAAATTAGCTCAATCACTTCCATTTCTCTCTAGAATTACCATATTACTCTATTACAATTAATCATTTTCCCATTTTTGAACCCTAAAAAAGCTATTTTTGAGTCATTCAAGCTTCTTCAATTTTTGAAAGATTTTTAAATGCTAAATATGCTCTTCTAAAGTTTTTGCCAAATGACACGATGATTTATACTTTATACACACACACACACACACACACACACACACATTATAGCAAATTAGAACCAAGGCATAGTCCTCAAGAAAAAAAAAAGCTTCCAGTGGGAGCTATAAAGATGTTTAGTGAATGCACAGCCCTGCAAGCATGTACACATGGTAAGCAGCACAGCATGGGAGGCCAAAAACAGAGGAGAGGAAATCACACTTAAATGCTTCCCAGTACAGGTCGTTCTTAAAAATTAGTGGCTGAGAGTGATAGAGGAAACCTGGCGAATGTGGAATACGCAGTTGTCCCAATTATGGGTAGCAAAAGAGAAAAGGTCTAACAATAGGAGTAGACTAACAACACTTGGAAAGCAAAATGAACAGGAGTGAACTGGCGTGGTGGCTCATGCCTGTAATCCTAGCACTCTGGGAGGCAGAGGCTGGAGGATTGCTTGAGCTCAGGAGTTCAAGACCAGCCTAAGCAAGGGTGAGACCCCTCCTCTACTAAAATTGAAAAAGAAGCCCATCAATACATGAATGGATTAACAAAATGTGGTATATGTAAAAAAAAAAAAAAAAAAAAGACGAAGTACCTATTGTATTATCCTGGATGGTGCTGGAGCTCATTCTTCTAAGTGAAGTATCATAAGAATGGAAAAACAAACACCACATTTACTCACCATTAAATTGGTACTAATTGATCAACATTAACATGTACACAAGACAAGTAACATTTATAGGGTGTCAGGCAGGTGGGAGGGGGGCGGAGGGGATGAGTAAATCCACACCTAACAAATGTAGTGCTCACTGTCTGAGGGATGGGCACACTTGTCGGGTGGCGCAAAGGCAATTTATGTAACCCCAAAGGTTGCAGTGAGCTACGATGATGGCACTGCACTCTACCCAGGGCGACAGAGCAAGACACGAAAGGAAAAAGGAAAGGAAAGGAAATGGAAAATGAAAAGGAAAAGGAAACGAATGGTAGGAAAAAGAAAAGGTAAAGGAAGAAAGAAGAGGAGGAGGTAGGAGAGGCCAAAAAGTAAAAAATTGGGATCTACATGTGGTTAAGAGTGATCTCAGGATAGCTTTATTTTAGCACAGTAAAACAGTGAGCTGCTGCTCTACAGATTTTTAAAAGAAAGTATTTCATTCAATATAAAATTATTTTCCTCTCATTAGATCAGTTATTTTAAAATCTTTTTAAAAAGTTATCTTTTGTTCAAAGTCATTGGCCATTAGGAAAATGCAAATCAAACCACAATGAGATACCACTTCACACCTACTAGGATGGCTCTAATCTTAAAAGTGGAAAATAACAACTGTAATCAGGAATGTGGAGAAATTGGAACCCTGTACATTGCTAGTGGGAATGTAAAATGGTATAGTTGCTGGGGAAAAGTCTGGTCATTCCTCAGAATAACCATATGACCCAGCAATTCCACTTCTAGGTATATACACAAAAGAACTGAAAATAGAGCCTCAAATATACTTCTAACATCAATGTTCATTGCAGTATTATTCACCATCACCAAAAGGTGGAAACAAGCCAAATGTCCAACAGGTGAATGAACAAAATGTGATATATACATACAAGGGAGTATTATTCGGCCATGAAAAGGACTAAAGTTCTGATACATGCTACAATATGCATGAAAACATCATGTTCAATGAAATGAACCCAACACAAAAGGATTCCATTTATATGAAATATCTAGAATAGGCAAATTCATACATTACATTAGAGGTTACCAGGGGCTGAGGAGAGAAGGGAACAGGGAATTATTAATTAATGGCCACAAAGTTTCTATTTGGAGTAATGAAAAAGTTTGGGAACTTTATAGTGGTAATGGTTGCATAAGACTGTGAATGTAATTAATGCCACTGGATTTACATTTAAAAGTGGTTACAATGGCAAATTTTACTTTATACATACTTTATCACAACAAAAACATTTTTTTAATCTTCAAATCTTGCAAATGCAGTAGGGTTCCTTTTCTGTTCTTAAAGACCTTAACAAACTTAAAGTGAAAAGGAAAATTTTCCCTGTTAGTTTCCTGCTAAAAAGGTATAAACCCATAAGCAACCAAAGTTCAAGGGTCAATAGCTACTAGATCAATAACAATCATATAAACAGTCTCTTAAACTATATCACATATTTCAATTATGCTTTTTAAAATAGTAATATCCCTTGCTCAAGTCTTTTAAAATTACTATTAGAATAGAATGTCACTGAGCCATAAATCAGAAGATCTGGCTCTCCTAGTCACGGTATAACTTTGGACAAACTCTTTGGCTGCCCTGAACCTCAGCTGCCTCATTGTCATCACAGCGCTGTTGCAATCTGCTGTGTCTCTTGGTTATTTATATCAAAAGAAATTATATGTGAAAGCACATGAACACCAGAAATATAAGCTACTATTAGATGTAAAAAAAGAGGAAGGCATTTTCTTATCATTAACTTTTTTTGCATATCTTCCTCATTTTCTTTATAAAAATCTCCCAATCTTGTTCAGTTGTTGATGAGCATTTCTCACCAGAGTCAGAAATTCATAAAATTTTAGGGTTAAGGAAGCACTTTGAAAAATCAATGTAATCAAAATTGGGAAAAAAAAAACGAGTGATGCAGCAA
Source organism: Avahi laniger (assembly GCA_963575035.1). Taxonomy (NCBI): domain Eukaryota; kingdom Metazoa; phylum Chordata; class Mammalia; order Primates; family Indriidae; genus Avahi; species Avahi laniger. Next base: position 9,742 of record CAUYSK010108645.1, read on the forward strand.
TGTTTTAAATACATTTGAAGAACATTGGACTTGACAAATATAAACTGGTTCTCTACTGTAGGACTTCCCGGGGCCTTGAATATGTTAGTTCATATTGTGCAGCTCTAATAGGAGAAAGCAAGACATAACATTTCCCAAACCCACGTGACCATAGAGATCTTTTCTCATAAGGCCATCCATACCCTCTGGAGCACAGTTCCAAAAAACTATGAGAGGTTAGGGAGCCTGCCCAAAATCACACAGCTAGACTTTATTTGTATCAATAAACAGTGTAAAATTGTAAAAATTAATAGGAGTTTTAATTTTCTTTAAATCAGACAAAATTCGGCTTTTTAAAATACTAATACTTACAAAAATTTTATTTTTTGCTGCCACCATTATCCTAGCACCATCAGTAGACCATGAACAACATTTCACTATCACTTCCATATCCTCTTGGGGGTCCTCTGAATTTAGGAAGAATTGTTTCACATTAATGCTTTTCTTCTCGTTTGCTGATTTTACATCCCAAAGCTTCAAATTAAAAAAATAAAAAACAAAAACAAGTTTGTTTTGCTCTCAAATCACACGTCTAGAATTCCACCTGGATTAAATGTCACACGAACTCATTCACTTCACCTGATGAATTATTTTTATCTATGCATGAATTTTTTATAAGACTTTTAAGTATTCCAGTTTCATTCATCTTCCTAAAAAGAAAAAAATTACAAGCACTGTCCAAAATGCAGAATGCAGAATATAAAGCTAAAAAAAAGTTAAGAGTGTTGCATGGTGTAGAGAAGGCTAAAGATTAGGTGTAGACAGTAAGGACAAGCGTGGAAGAAAGAAGCTGAGATGAAGAGACTCACTTGCCGCTGCTGCCCTCTGCTGTGCCAGGCATGAAATGTGCTTCACATCTACCCTGTGCACAGCAGGAAAGACTACACAGGACCCAGTCCGGGCCGGGTTATAACCTAGCAGAGCATCCAGAGACACAAGTAAGTCTCTGAAAATGGAAAGCAAAGACATGCTGAAAGGAAGAAAGACTCTTTGTGTGCTGGTGGGGCTAGATAGCAATCCTGAGGAATGGGGTACAAAATACTCTAAACCTCACTCCCTAGCAGATCAGAATCACTTGAATAGCACAAAAGACAAAGGCCTTTGAGAAGATCTACCACCTTCACTACTCTGGACCTTGAGCGGTGTCCCAGCTTCACAGAGTGATCATGGATACTATGTCCAGACCAAGGGACGGCCAAGGTGGACAAAAACAAACAAACAAACAAACAAAACCAACCTGCTTCTGAAGCTTTAACTCAGATTCCAAAGCACAGCTCCCAAATAAAATATTTGTCTGGACAGGCATATTTTTAAATCTCTCTTGAGTTTAGAAAAGCATTATACACACTAAAAAATATGGCCAAAACCAAAACCTTTCCCCTTGCAACAACTGTGAATGAAGCGGAAAAAGAGACAGCAAGTACTAAAATAGTTAGCCTTTCCTGATACTAAAGAGAAAAAAGAAAAATATAAATGCCAGAAGCTTCAGTTACATCAGCCAGAATACATGAGAAATCACACTTTGTTTCCCTATTAATATGAAAACAAAGCAACGATTGCCTGGATTTAAGAAAGAAAAAGAAAACAAGCACAATCCAATTTCATTACATCTGCCTAAATTACATCTTCTGCTTCTGGACCTGACTTCATCTCCTTCATATCCAAGCAGTGATGAAAGCCCACATATCGAGGGACCACATAAACTAATACCAGCATCCATTTTGATGAAGTCTCTGTACTTGTATCCAGAGTCCCTGTGCACCCTGTGCCTTTGTATACTTTAAATGGCTAGTTTTAAATAAAACTTATATTTTGAAATAGTTTATCATCAGAGTCTTAAAAATGCATGCTTATCAACATGATATCCTATAGAAAGCTTAGAAAAAATTACACAGCCATTTGGGGCAGGACATAATTTTACAGTTCTCATCCTCTCAGAAGGTAAAAGCTTTAGGAGACTTTGACCTTGAAATGTTGTTACTTAACATCATTTTGCAGGACCTCTGCTTACTACATGTCCCTGTATCGCTGCAAACCAGCCAACGATACTGGCTTAACAGCACTGTGGGAAAGCTACCACAAACATGGGCAGTTGTCACCAGTAGTGTAGTAATGTCTGTCCCCTGCTGCTAGTGCTCTGTGCTCCACAATCACACTGTGATACTCACATGAATATAGAAATCAAAATCCTACTCCTGAAAAATGAAGACTTTAAAAAATTTCTCTGTGAAGCTGAAGATCTTAGTTTGATTTGAAGAGACACAGGAAGGGTTTATTATCTTTAACACATTTATTAAACACTATGCCAGTCACTTTGAGATTATATAAATGAATCAGATACAGAAACTATTCTCAAGGAGTTTACATACAGGCCAGTCAGAGAAGATAAGCACATAAATGACTCTAACGTAAGATATGTCAGATATGTCATTGGAGAGGAAAAGATACAGCACAGTGAGAATGCTGTATTCAAGCTGAGGGCTTGAGGGAACACTCTGCAGGAAGTGACCACCTTACTCTACTCCCTGAATATTAGCCTACCTTACACCAACTTAAGATGGACAATATTTCAACATCAAAAAGACAAGAGGAACACTGGGCCTAGAACCTAAGGGGTCAACATAAGCTAAAGTACAAAATGGGAAAGCAGCAAAGTAAATGAAGAGAGAACAAGTTCAATGGCTGTACCATCAGGTGCATGAACCCTTCCCGACAGAGTCCTCATCTGCTCTCAGAGCACCCTCTACATATTTTTATCGCTTTCATGGTTTGTCTATTCACTTACCTTTATCCCCAACTCAATTCTAAACAACTTCAGGCCAGGATATACACGTTTTTGTTTTTAGTGTTTAAAATCCAAACACCTAGTATCTGACACATAAATATTCAATAAATGATCAATAAATACATTTTAAGTGAAAAGACAAATTACCCCCGAGTTTCAAGCATAGGTGAGTGGAGATAATAGTATTACTGAAAGAAATAGAGTTCAGGTTAAAGATGGAGATAGAACACATATATTCACCTCTGCTATGGTTTGGATATGGTTTGTCTGTCCCCGTCAAAACTTATGTTGAAGTTTGATCTCCACTGTAATGGTGTTGGGAAATAGGGCCTACTGGGAGGTGTTTGGGTCATGGGGGTAAATTCTTCACAAATAAATGAATGCCATCCCACTGGGGTGAGTGAGTTCTCTAGGAATGGGTTAGTTCCCGAGAGAGCAGATTGTTAAAAGAATCTGAAGCCAGGTGCAGTGGCACATGCCTGTAGTCCTGGCTACTCAGGAGGCTGAGGCATGAGGATTCCTTGAGCCCAGGAGTCCAAGGGCAGCCTGGGCAACATAGTGAGACCCAGTCTCTTTAAAAAAAGAGAGAGAGAGAGTCTGGCTTCCTCAGTTTCTTAATCTTGCTTCCTCTCTCACCATATGATCTCTTTGCATACTTCCACTCCCCTTTCAGTTTCCACCAGGAGTGAAAGCAGCCTGAGGCCCTCACCAGATGCAGCTGCCCAATTCTGGATTCTCCAGCCACCAGAACTATGAGCCAAATAAACCTCTTCTTTCTATAAATTATCCAGTCTCAATTCTATTTAGCAACACAAAACAGACTAAGACAATCTCTAAATCCTCCCTAAACTCAGATAAAACAATAGGGAATTTTTTTCTCTAGGCATAATCCACAAGATGAAGGAGAATGGAGAAAGAAACAACAGCAACAAAATCATAGAGGTTAAAAAAAAGGCAGATAATAAGGAGATTCTTAAAAATTAAATTCTGAGTTGCAGTAGGAAAAACCAAACAGCCCAATCACACCACAGAATTCCTAAAAGGCTGAGGAAGTGTTGGCACCCAGCACCTTCTGGTAAAGGTGAAGCTAAGGCAGGAGAAATCTTTAAAAGTCCATTGAAATCTCCTCCCTCATTCTGCAAATCCAGGTGGACTATGCCCCTACTATTCCAGGTGGAATAAGAGGGGACTATTCTATACCCAGCACAGTTGACAGCAGTGTCACCACACTGAAAACGGAAATTAAGAGAAAGTCTATATTCTAAATGTTGAGATCTCTGCCAAGATATCAACTTTGAACTTGCCAGCCAGATTTATATTCTACAAGAATGAGACTGACAATTTTTCTCTGCGTACACAACCAGATCAAGACAGAAGACATAAAGACTCTGACGTCATGACTTCACCATGAAAACATGACAGCCAGATAATCCACAGGGAAACAGTAAGTTCACAATTCCCAATCAACTTTTTGGTATTGCTTTTTTTGCTTTTTATAGCAATTTTTGAGAGGGCTCTTGGTGGATGGTTTTAACCCTCTGAATAAGTATGAGGTAAGGTTATCTCCATAGAATGAAAGGGTTAGGGGGCTAAGAACAGCAGAAAAGGATTAGAATAGGCACTACAGTGAAAATAGCAAATAAATTAGGGATGATTTAAGTCAACAGTAAAGAAGGTCCAGTTAAGTTATACCACTTAGATTTGTAAAACATATAAATGGCCTGGTTTTACAACTTTCTTGAACATTCATCAACCTAATAGTAATATAATAATGCCAAGGATTAGGATTAATTTTAGAATTAATCTTCCCAGAACTTGGAATTAGCAAAGGAGATAAAATGGAAGAAAAACTTGGCTTAAAATATAAAATGTCTTCTTCTAAAGTCATTCCCTTAGTGAAAAACAAAAAATAACAGACTGAAAGAACTGAAAGAATCTCTCAGAAGAAAGCTACCTAAACCCTTCCATGGGTATTCTGGAAAACCTCCTATAATATGGATTATCCTAAAGGAAGAGACAGATAAATAACACATCATAGAGGCCAAAATCCACTTACCTGAATATTCTACCTAAGAATGCTCCCGACATCCACAAATAGCTATCAAATTCTACAAAGTAAAATTCTACCCAGAAAGAGTTCCTAGATGCCCTGGAGTAATTTATACAAAAATGAGCTACCCTCAGTCAGCAAAGAAAGATCAAAGATCCAACCCAGAGTATCTGCATCAAGACAGTTTTCCTTACTTAGGAGTCACTGATTCACATTAATAAATCTCCTTCTCTAGAGATTTTAACAAATTAGTGCCCAGGAGGGTTCAAGTATTTTTCTAGAAGAGATATATATCAAGAAAATTTACTGAGTACATGGATACAGTTTTGTACTGTGAACTTCAGAGAAAGATACAAAAAAAGATGACAAGGTCTCTGCAGATCATAAATCTATATTCCACCTTATCAAAGAAATAGAAGACGCATGAAAATGACTGAACAATACAACACAATTATAAGTGGAAATCAGAAGACAAACCAAGAAGTCTCTAACTATATAGATCGATATATGTATTCAGAATCAAAGAGATGGATGCCTCAAGAAAACACTTTCTGACGAAGGCTTTGCATAAAGTTTTGAGCACAATTAAAAAATACGGCAAGTGAATTGGAGGCAAAAAAACATCCCTAGAAAGGCAACAGGGACACATATAGAGACAGTAGCTGAAATAAGTACCAAAGGTTAACTTGTCCAGAACAGACAAGTAAGGTATAGAGGCTAGAAGAAACAAACTGGACAGGAGAGGGGGTGGCAGAATGATGGAAGGTGAAGAAATTCAGAAGTGATCCTGATGAGTCTGAGTTTCCCACAATTTATACTATGGTACTATTTGCTCTCCAGCTGAGAGTGGCAAGAAGAAAAGTGGTAGAGGGTTATCCTAGTAACTCTGTACTTGGATAAGTAGAGACAGAGAGTGCATCTTAGAAGGCTGCTATCAGACATGAGGGGTCAACAGCCTGAACCAGAGCAAATACTACAGAACAGGAGGGAGAAAGGTAGACCAAGAAATCAGAACATCGAAGATAGGTTAGACTTATGACCAAAGTAAGGAAAATCAATAAACAGGAGACTAGAGTGACAGCAGAGACAGGAATAATAAAGTGAAATTAGGATCTTATTGAAGAAGTAAGGTGGGGATTTAAGAAAGAAGAATTTAGTTTTTTTAGGACTATAAATTTCAGAAGGCTGAATAAGCTTTTTTCCCTAATTTATAGCATGGCACTATTTGCATTTCATTTTTTCCCCATGTGACTTCTCAAAAACAAGAAAATAACATAAAGGTAAAATGAATATATGATAAATAAAAGCAAGTCCCTTACAAACCTGGTCCCATAGATCTTTCTATGTTTTGAATGTGACCCTCAAAGTTTATGGTTGGAAACTTAATCCTCAACACAACAGTTCTGAGAGGTGGGACCTTTAAGAGATGATTATGTCATGCAGGATCTACTATCGTGAATGAATTATTGCTGTTATCTCAGGAATGGGTTAGTTATAGTGGGAGCAGGTTCCTGATAAAAGGATGAGTTCAGCCCCCTTATCCCCCCCTCCATTCTCACCACCCTCTCTCTCCTCTCTCCTTCCTGCTCTCTCTCAAGTGCTTTCTTGCCCTTCCACCCTCCACCATGGAATGACACAGCAAGAAGGCCCTTGACAAATGTGGACCACCCCTCAACCTTGGACTTCCCAGCCTGCAGAACTATAAGAAACAAATCTTTGCTCTTTATAAGTTACCCATACTCAGGTATTTTGTTTCAGCAGCACAAAATGGACTAAGATAGATCTCAAAATGTTTTATGAATATATGCTTAAAATGGAATGTATGCTTAAAATTTAAGATTTCAAATTTTAAGAACTTTAAACATTAGGTTGCAAATCATTCATAAACAATCATTACAACAAGCAATTACAGCTATATTAAATATGCTCCTGGAAACTGAAGGAAGAGATTCTTTATGCAGAAATGCGAAAAAATAGAAACTTATTTCTATAACCATATCATAACACTTTCCACAAAATTACAACCCATTTTAATAATGTACAAAAACATACCTTTAATGTTCCATCAGCTGAACAACTAGCCAAAAGCTTATCATCTGGTGAAAATCTGCAGTGATTGACTGAATTTGTATGGCCAAACATGGTATTTCGACATTCTTTTTGATTCAAATCCCAGAGCTATTTGTGAAAAACAAAAAGATAAATAAAAAATTTAGTACTAAATGGAGAAAAGTCAGAAATCATGTAAAGTTCTTCTTTTTCTCCCATTTAAGCTTTTTTAGTTACAGGATAATGTTCAATTCACAGTAACACAAAGGTGTCAAACAAAGATAAACTTGTGATTAACAATAATGGGGCAGCCCTTAGATCAGTACCTAAATCTACTAAGGGACTCAGAGGCTTACTTAGCTTTTTATTCTGACTACTAAATAACTAACTAAATAATTGCTGCTTATTGTAACTGAGTGGTTTAGAATCATTATTTCACTCAGTTATAATAAGCTACAATAAGCAATATGTAATATAAATTGTTCTCGTTTTTTTTAAATGCTAGGTTATCCAACCCTAAAAATGGTCATTTCTAAGATTCCACAATGCAAACCCTGAATCTTCCAACCAGGCTAAAAGCTACTAATGCTCTAAAAAATTCTTCAAAAAAATTCAAAGATAGCATTTAGTATAACTATATTTGACAAGAAATGCAAGGGGTTAGAAGAACAAGTCAAACAACACCTGCAGGAAGCAATCAGCCAAATCTAGAATGCAGTCCATTCCACAGGACAAATGTCTCAATTCTGGTAACAAAACATCTCCTGCCTCTCATGCTACCTATCCTATCATGAAGAAGGCCCCACTTCAACCAGAGAGAGTGCCTGTGTATTTGCTTTAGGAGAAAAATAAATAAATAGGTTTAGGTTCCTGAAAAGGAGGAAGGGAGGATAATTTTCAGTAACTGTTTAGTACTTTCTAAAAAATTTTTTTAAATAATTTATTTAAATGTCAAAACATAGAGAATATGAGTTTTCTAAACTAAAATATTTTAGCCACCCCTCCCAAAAATATGATGTCCCATTGCAAAAAGATGGTGTGACATCAAGGAAGAAAGGTTAATCCAGAAGAAGCTAGCAGATTTTTCTGGAACTCAGAAAAGTTAATCTAGCAGTCTTCATCCACTTAAGAGGAAAAAAAGATGCAATCTTTTATAATTTGTAATTACAAACATTATCAAGCATATTCAGAATGAATATCTGTTTTTGGTTTTGTTTTTTTTTTCTCCCAGCACCTTTTCCACCTCCTCTTTCTGATAACAGAATCTCTCTTTTGAATCAAGCTCTACTTAGGATTCAAGTGGAGCTGACTTCACTTCATTTGTCCCACCTCCATATAGCTAAACTTGTGACCCTTGGACAATCCAAGGACCACACTGGGATTCCCTAGCTATCACTATATAATCCAAACTGGTTCCATTAGTCTTCTCTAAAATTAGATCTATGGGATCTGGGGAAGAGCAGGTTTCTCTTCCTCTGTGATTATGAGTTGTAAGACTTCTATAAGCCTGGAGCTGAAGGTAACCGTATTTCCTGCCACAGAGAGAGCGTGCCTAAACTAACACAGAGGAAAGCAGAGCCTAGAGATGGAGAGAGATTTAGAGGCTGAAAACGTAGTGTAAGCACCTGAAATCAGCATATCTAAAGCTGTACTCCCCCTAAACTTTTCAGTTACATGAGCCAATTTTATTTACACACATATATATATGTATATATACACACACACAAACTTTTTTTTTGCTTAAGCTAACATGAAAGTTTCTCTCACTGCAACCAAAATGTCCTAATATGATGCATAAGAGAATCAAAGGAGAAATTCTGAAGTATCTATCAAATTTATTTGCATAATTCTCAATATCCACACTTACTTTGAGGAGGAAGTCACTTGACCCAGTGGCTAAGAGAAGATGATGACTCTTGGTGGTGAAATGGCAGCAATTGACTTGCTCTGAGTGCTCATCATAGGTATGTACTAGTTCCCCAGTCATAGAATTCCAAATCTAAAGAGAATGGAGAAAATATAATTTACAAATATCTATTTTTTTCAAAGGGAGAAGAGAAGGGCAAAGCAATTGTGAGTCTCTTTGCAAATGCTATCTCTTTTATTATGGCAGATTTTCCCAGTCAGACACGATGCTAATGAATATCTTCACTCTCTCTAAAATATGGAAATACTTTGCCTTAATTTTTTTTAAAAAATTACTTGTAAATCTACACATGTCATTCTATAGCATAATTGGAACCTCATGAAAACATGACATTCCTCAAGGGCAAGATTTCACACATTCATATGAATGACAGCAGGCAGAGATTTGCTATAAAGACACTGGCATAATGGACTTCAGATCAAAGGGTTAAGTCCAAGACCTGGCTCTACCACTTGTGATCTGTGTGTCCCTCAGCAAGTCCTTAATTTACCTGCATCTCAGTTCCCTCTTCTGTAGAATAGGGATACTTATTTCTATCCTACACAATTCAAGGTATCAGATGAGATAATGAACATGATATGTGTTTGTAGACTTCAAGGTACCATATAAATAAGTAAAGGCAGATTGCTCAGTGAAAAAAAAGAAAGGCTTTAGAGTCTGAGAGAAACCTAGCTTTCAACCCTTTTATTAGTTAACATGAACTTGGGCAAGTGACTTCATCTCTGAATCTGTGTCTTCTTCCATAAATGGGATCAATACTTATTTTACAAGTTGTCGTGAGAAATTGATAATGTAATATAAGAAAATGTGTAGTATAAAGCCTCTCACAGTGTTAAGTTCTCAGTAAAAAGTAATTATCATTCTAGCTACTTTGTAAGACAACTAAGCAGTCTGTTTCATACAACAAGCAAAAGAAATAAATTACCTAATGGATCTTCACTGGAAGTTTGAATTTTTAGAGGTACGAAATGTCCCCACCCATGGCATTCCTTTGTATCTCATCAAAGCACTTATTAGAATCCCCAGAGGTCCAAAGGGTTTATCTTATTTTGAAGTTCTTTAATGGGTACTGCTGCCTCTTGCTTTATATTTTCAGTTCTTAGAAAACAGAAACTCAGTATTATTTCCTTTTACTCCATGTAGTTCTGACTTTGGAACTGCCCAGAGTGACCAACTCCAAATCTGACTCAGAGTAGAGGATACAGAGTGAATTAACTGTTGGCTGTAAAGCCACCTAGTCCAATCTATCAAGAAGTAGATTTTTCCAAGGTCTTAATTTAGTCTGGACATTCCATAGCCCTCTTCAAGTGGGTGAAAACTCTAGGAAAATACCCAAGCCAATTTTTTTTGCCCACCCACCTAGCCAGATTCAGTATTCCACAACCCCTTTGAAAAAAGCCTGAAGTGAGGTCCCCTATAGCCGTGATAAAACATCCCCCAAGTCTTCAGTTTCTCTTAAATTCCATATTATTATAGTATAAATGCTCTATCTAAAAACAAAATTTAGGAACAAAAGGCAAAAAAGAATAATTAACAAAGATAAAAATTATCCTCTGTTTATTTTTTAGACCATTAAACTGTTAATTTGTTCATCCATCTGGTTTTGCCCTAACTATATAAGTCAGTTTATAAAAGTAAAAAAGAAAAAGAAAAAAATCTGGGTTGCATTTCACAAATTATATATTTTACAAGAGGAATCTGATCTCAGATAATAATTTTGTGCAGCAATACTTCTCCTCACAATGTACTCAAAAGATTTCAACTGATATTTAACTCACAGACCTGCCTTTAATGGCAGGCAAATTCATTAATTGGCAATTACTTTTCCCCACTGCCTAATAAACCTAACCTATGCATTTTTGCTGGTGCTTAAAAATAAAGGATTTTCAGACACTGTTAATTTACAATGGACCAAGTTAGTAGATCAACAGGCAAGAGTTCTTTAACTCTACTTACTCTGGTCTCTCTATTATGGAAAAAGAAAATGAATTTTGTGGTGATTAAAAGTCAAGAGGAAAATATTTTTCTACCTTCACTTTTTTATCCACTGAGCAGGTTGCTATAAACGTGTCATCTGCAGAGAAAGCACAACAAAGCACTTCATCCTCATGAGCCTTGATTTCTAGAAGTTTCTCTCCTGTTTCAGCTTTGAACACCTGCATAAGCAACAATAAATCTTCTTACTACAAACCACTTAGCTATGGGCCATCATTCAATAAAAATCTTTCTATAAAAGATCACAATCATTGTTATTTTGCGAAAGAGAAATGAACCTTGGCAAAATCATTCCAAAAATCAGAATTTCTGTCAGAATTTGTATGCCTTAATGTAAACAGACAACCATCCATTGTTAAATGTTTATAAATATCAATAAAAAGAGGTGGAAGAGTACAGCTTCACTTCTTGAGACTATTTTGGCAAATTCTTAATAATCAAATAGAAAACATTTCATTCACTATGCTTTTTTTTCCTGGGATCAAAATCCAAAATTAATAAAATCAGTGCACTATCAAAATAACATGTACAGTCATAATCTTGCAAAGACTAAAAGTATCCTAAATATAAAAGTTTTAACTAATTTGATCCTGTTTCCTTCAAAATCAAAAGGCAGAGTACAAATGTAAAGAAAAGCACTCATTCACCTTTGCAGAAAACAAATGAAAACTTAAAGGAAATTCTTGAAAGTACCTTAGGAAAATAGTCTAGTCCAGTTCCTACTTACAGCCAGAAATCTACACCTAAGTCTTTGATAAAACAGGTGTTTTACTTAATCACTGTATTTCAATCAGAGCCCTATTCCCTGTGTTATGAAGTCTTTATGTCTTTTAACAATTATCATTTCCTATTACCCTTAGCTGGCAATGGATGGCAGGGAACTGACTAGCAGAGTAAAGGGTACTTCTTTGTCACCTGGCAAGTTTAGAATTACAAAAACACATAATTGTATCTTTAAAATCTCTACATAAATCTTCCATAAAATGTTCAAGAGATGTGGATTTCTCTGCTATTTCTCAGTTGCAATTTTCTTGAATTTTAGGATTCAAACATATTCTAATTTGCATACAATTGTGTACATGCCTCTTTCAATTTTTCTCAAAAGATAGGTTTTACCTGTAAAGTTTTATCAGCTCCACAAGAAGCTATTCTCTGACCATCCTGAGAAAAGCAGGCATGGTAAACAGCATCTGTATGGGGGCGGACAACTAAGCGGGAGAGATTCTTGATGTTTTTTTTGTTTCTAAATATAGGGGGAAAATGAACAAAAATCCAATAAATGAAAGTGAAAGTAATTATTTTCTTTCAGTAATAAACTGTCTTTTAACATGGTTATATTCCCAGAAATACAAAATTCTTAAAATTACTAATATGCAAATGACAGCATAGATCACCTAAAGAAAAAAACATAGTATAAAAAAAGTGGCATTTTTAAGAGAAATGCTACCCTATATCAAGCAACCTGTCGTGTGTTACAAATCTCAATGAGTCTGAATAAATCTAGTTAATCAAATATATGTCACTTTGTATTTTCCTTTGATATATTAATAATGATAACATGTGCAGATAAATTATGTAAAGATATCTTCAAAAAGTCTCTATTTCTTTGAAAATGAAAGAAATAATAGCAAAATGAAGCTCATTTACTAACTAAAGTATGCACTACACCCGCCATCATAATGATGTACCTTTTTTTTGAGGCCACACTAGCTTCAGAATGATGATGTACGTAAGACTGTTTTTCCCTAACTACAATTATTCAGACAGAGAAAAAAGGATAAAGCAATGTCATTTGCTTTGTATTTTAACCTAATGAACACTAACTTTTCCACTCATATATTACATTATTGCTCATGAACAAAAGGGTAAAGGAATGTAATGTGTACTTAAAATAAAACACGAGAAAGTATTAGCACAGAGTCAGAATTTCATGTATATACACCCCAGTCACTTTGAGTACAAGTAAATATGTTAAATGGTGTTGTGCTCATTTTAAGAGTCACAGGTTAGCAGTCAGACTAAATTAAAGGGCAACCTTACTTTTACTACTTATTAGATGTATAAACTTAGGCAAATTACTTAACCTAACAAGTTTCCGTGTCCTCATATGTAAAATGGAAGTTATGGTGTCTACTCTCAATAGCATCTGACACATAAAGATGCCACTGTTATCATTCTTTAAAAAAATTAACTGTACACAAGACAAACCAAATGATAAGAGTGAACACAAAAGTCAATCAGATTTATATCCTGCCTAGAAAGTATTACACTTTACTAGAAGCGACAAAACAAGCAAATATAGTTGTCCCTGGGGGACTGGTTCCAAGACCCACTGCACCAATATCTGCGAATGCTCAAGTCTCTTACATAAAATAGTGTAGTATTTGCATATAACCTATCACATCCTTCCATATACTTCAAATCATCTCTAGATTACTTACAATATCTAATACGATGTAAATGCTATGTAAATAGTTGTTATACTGTATTGTTTAGGGAATAATAAGACAAAAGTCTATACATGTTCAACACAGGCACAACCATCCACTTTTTTTCCTAATATTTTTGACCCATTGTCATTGAATCCATGGATGCAGAACCCATGGACATGGAGGGCCAAGTGTGTAATATATAATAAAAACCAGAGTGATAAGAACCTAAAACAGATAAGTTACTAGCAAACTTAAGAGGATTAGATTTTAAAATGCCCTTTATTTCCCCTTGATCAATTCCCCAAAGCTCAGAAAGTGACTTTCACAATGATGGGCATACAGTACATGGCCAAAAAGTATCAAATAACAAATGAATCAGTGAACAAATAATTTTGAAAACTGAAACTCAATTAAATTTAAGCTTACATTAACCTAAAACTTTCTACAGAAAACATGGAAAAAAAGTTTCTAGGACCGAAATAAAGCATTCTTTGAACATGGCCTGGTCAAATTATTTTTATAGTTAAAAATAAAGCTGTAAATTACCGACCATTCTATGAGAGAATGTCACAGGTGGAAATGCAATTGATGCAATGGGAGAAAAGAAACAGCAAGAAAAAATAAAAATAAAACTTCAACAATTCATAAGAGAACAAGAACTAAACCTATGCCTATTTGATCAGACCAAGTATTTGAGCCACTAACTAAACCATGATTTCATTCGATCTTCAATAAATTTCTACGGAATACCAACTATACAGACCAGGCAAAATGCTAAAGGCTATTCTTAATAACAACTAATATTCACTGGGCACTTTCTATGAACTAGGTGCTGTAGCAGGTATTATATGTATATGTGTATTTGTATACTCACACACATTCATTTAATCCTCACAATGCTATGAAACAGTACTATTAGTCAAGAGATGTTGAATAACTTTCCCCTAATGATACAGAACTGATTAATAGCAGAGGGGGGATTCAACCCAGGCAGTCTAGAGCCAGAGTCTGTTGCCTCCGAACTATACTATACTATAGAACATACGGACTAATATGAGAAAAACAAGTAAATGGACAATTGCCATAAAGTGTGACAAATCCTATGATATGGGGTAAACAAAGAGTATTCTAGAATACAGATCTAACCTAGCTTCAGTAAGTTAGAGGGCTGCTTCCTGAAGACAGTAAAACCTCTACTTTCCAAGAAAGTGTTAAAGAATGGTTAACTCTGGGAAGTGAGGGATGCGGAGTCTTTGAATTTTCATTTTACATCCCTATTACTTTAAAATAAATATAAAACCAACAAAAATTAAATTTTAACTAAAAAAATTTTAAACTCTCTCAGATACCACCTCTTCCTTCATGGAACCCTCATCCAAGTTAATTAATTATCAGCTCTACCTCTATTTTATCCATATTTCTGTTGTGGCACTCATCACATTATACTGTAATTATTTGCTTAAATTTCTTTCTTCACTACTAGATTGTGAACTCCTTGGGGGAAAGCCTTAGCACCTAGTAATATTGCTTAGCACATTAAAGAAACTCAAATGTTTTTTGAACAAAACTGAATCAACAGACTCATTTATGGCAACCTGGCTTATTTGGAAAGAATGCTGAGGGCCACAAAGTTGGCAGATACCAACCTGGAGTTCAATTTAGATATAAATTACACACGTGAAAAGACAACCATTCATATTTATTATTTCAAGCTATAAGAGAAGCATGGCATATGGAAAGAGCATGGAAAATAAAACCAGACAGACCCAGGGTTTAAATTTCATTCACCAAGCCATAATCTCTCTGTGCCTCAATTTTCTCATTTGTAAAATAGGGCAAGTAATATTTACCTATAAGGTTGTTTTCAAGATTAAATAGAATTATATATGTGATTATGTAGTATATAACAGGCATTAAAAAGACAGTAATTTATCCTTTCTTTTTCACAAAGTGATAAGATTAAGGAAAGAGCAAAAGTGAACAGGCTCCTTTAGCAGACAGAAGAATCACAACTCAGTGGTTTTATAATTAGGGCTATGTGCAAGACAAAGTACAAATTACTTTATAGCCATGATCTCACTGAAACCTTCCATTTTACATATGAAAGAGTAACTTATAACTTTTTCAAAATTATTAGGTTTTAGAACTGAGGCTCAAACCTAGGTCTGTGGCTTCAAAGCCCATGCTATTCACCAGTATACCAGATTATTGTAAGTCAAGCATTTGGTACTAATACCTAGGATGACTTGTCAAAATGCCTTATAGATGTCTATTTCTATGGATTCTTTGAAGATACAATAGTTTTCTCCTATGCTTACTTCTCTGGAACTTTTCAATAAGTAAGAATGCTTATTAAAAGTTCCAGCCCTTTCCAAAGTAGTTAAATCTTCCTGGAGTGAACTTGTTCACTACCTGAAAAATAATGACATAGTTAGTGCTCTGCTCCCTTTGGTTTCTCTCCTAACCTACTTACATCCATTCCAGGTAAAGCATTCCGTTATCGACCTCCTGCTTGGCCTGCAGCTTAGCTTGCTGATAAACTTCTGAAGTTTCCGGTTCACAGAGACCCAGTTGTACAATATTAGGAAATGGCTGTCGTCCAAGAAGGTGTCCATTTAAAGATAAAAACTCTTGAAAATTCTCACAGACTGAACAATCCTATGAATAAACTGAAATCTCTTAGAAATATAATCAGAGCCAAAATCTGACATTTTTCTGTTTCTGTGATCTTGCTACTTCAAAGGCTTAAATGAAATATGCTCTATATGAACTAAAATTGAACAGCCAACCATTAGGTAACATATAGTGATTCTCTTCTGGTTTTTAAATATAGGATATCATTATCAAACATATTTCTTAACACATTCTTTTTTTAAAAAACCACTGATCACCTTACTTTCCCAACTTTCAAACCCCAATCCTACCTACATTGCCAGTAGACTAGGAAGCAGATTAATTAGAACAATCGAAGGTTAAAGTAGGGAAATTATCTCTTCACCCTTCTATTCTGCTCATCCCCACCAATAAATCTAGAATTAAATGTCAAAATAAAATGTCCCTTAAGCCCTAATTTTTCATATTAATATATACCTTTTTATCCAATATATGCCTGTATTCCATAAATTCATGAATCAAATGAGCAGGGCCCACAAGTTCTGTTTTTGCTTTAATCCAATCCAGGGAAAACATTAAGGCACAAAGTTCCTTTTAAAAAAAAGTAAGATTAGCCGCACCATTAAAGAGATCAAGAAATTTTAAGTATAACATCTTTATCCTAACAGTACTGAGAGAAATTTAGCAGATACTTAGAATTTAAAGGACGCAAAGGAAGCTAATGAAAAGTAACACACCATTGGCTCCAAAGAAACATAAAATGGGCTTCACACCTTAAAATACATTTCAGTTGGATTAAAATTTTAAACATAAAAGAGAGAACCTTAAAAAAATAGTAGAAGATATAGGTAAATATTTTTGTAACCCTGGGGTAAAGGAAATCTTTGTAAACATGACACTAAAGCAAAATACAAAAACAAGGTGCATTTAACTACACAAAAATTCAAATCTTCAACAGAGTAGGCAGCAATGTAAACTAAATTTAAGACAAAAAATAAACCAGGATGAGGAGTTAATATTCTTTATAGAAAATTCTAATAAAACAGTGAGAAAAACACCCCAATAGAAAAAATAAATAAAAGCAAAGGATGAAAGCCAATTTACAAACTAAAAAGTACCTATGGCCAAAATTTTGCCAATATTCAAAGTGAAGCAACAAAAATTTTCCATTTTTTAAATATCAGATTTCTAAAGACTAAAGGAGTGGTGAGAACATTAGCTGGAATCAGGGGAAATGAACACTCTCATCTACTATTGGTAGTGATGTAAAACAGAGCACCCTTCTGGAGGGCAGTTTGGCAATCTGTATTAAAATTTAAACTATACACACCATTGGACACAGACATTTCACTTATAAAATTGTATCCTAAGAAAATAACCAGATGAGTATGCTTAAACAATCTAATTATTCATCAACCAACCAGCCAATCATAATGCAACTATACAATGAAATAGTATGCAGCTTTAAAAATTATGTCACTCTATATAAATGACATGAAAAGATGACCATTAAATATAATTAAGTGGTAAAAGCAATATATAAGACTATTTCTATTATGATCCCATTTGGTTTTAAAGAACAAGTGTGTTGATCTAAGCAGGAAAATGATCTAGAAAACAAAAGCATTAGTAAAGGTTATGATCTTTTCTTCTTTCTAGTTTTTTTCTAAATTTTTCTGAAGAAAATAAACCATTACCTTTAAAATCAGAAAAAAGGCTAAAGAAACTGAATCCTGCCACACTATCATAAATATCAAAAGCTAAGAAGATGCATTGACCCAGTAATTCCACTTCCAGGAATTTTCCAAGGAAACAACACAGCTACAAAGATGAACAAGAATGCTCGTTATAACACTGTAAGGGCAAAAAATTGAAAACCACCTAAATGTTCAATAATTAGAGTTTAATTAAGTAAATTCAGGCATAGATGTTTATTGTAATACCACTCTTCTGATGTAGATTATTAAATATATTTTGCTAGGTGAACGAAACAGCCTATGACAATGTACTATTTTTGTAACTAAGAGATAACATACTTGAACATAAAAAAATTACTGAAAGTACATATGGTTTTCCAAAATGTTAAGATTTTTAGTAGTTAGTTGGTAGTCAGGATTTCAAATACCATCTTGTACTAATGATTCCGAATTTTTATCTTTCATCCATAATTCTCCCAGAATTCCAGATTCATATATCTAATTGTCTATTCAATATTTCCACCCTGATGTCTTAATAGGTATATCACACTAAGTATATTCCAGATTAGCTCCTAACCTTTCCCTTTCCTTGCAAGAAAAAATTTGTCCTCCCACAGACTTCCCCATTTCAGTTCATGGCAGCTTCATTCTTTCCATTGCACAAGCTTGGGATCATCTTTGATTCTTCTCTCATAAAATCCATCAGCAAATCATGATGATTCTACTCCTATATTGTCATTTTCTTTTTCCTTCCATGCTTTGTCCTCCTTCTGAGCACTTAACTACCTACTGACATATGATAAACTTATTTATTGTCTGTTTCCCCTCAGAATATCAGCTCAATTAGAGGAGAGACTTTGTTCCTGTGCTATATCCTCTCAATGAAGAACAATACCAATACGTAACAACCACTCAATAAATATTCATTGAATGAATGAATATTCTTTCCCACCCTCTACTTCCTCTCAAAGCTTAATAAACAAATCTATACTGCCCATAAAGGAAAGCTACTGGTCAGATGAGAGTTAATTTTGAGGTGGTTCATTTACTACAATTACCTTTTAAAAAGATACTACAGGTACCTTTTTAAATCACTGCAGGTAAAAACGGTAACAAAAACAAAAATACTTACATAAACTATAATCCTATTTTTACTAATAAAAGAAAATTCTAATCATAGGACAAAACTTGTTTGTGAACATGACACCAAAGCAAAATGCCAAAAAAATCTGGGTACATTTAACTACATAAAACTTCAAATCTTCAACACAATAGAAAACAATATAAACAAAATTTAAGACAAAAAATAAACCAGAAATAAATATTTATTCACAATATATATGGAAAAAGGAAAGTGACATGAAAGAAAAGAATTTTTAAATGGGTCATCTTACTTTGTACATATTGGCACTGGCCATGTGATAGGCCAGGAAGTTGTACCAATACATGCAGTCCTCCTGATCTGGTGAGAGAGTATATAGCTGGTGATACCTCTGAAACTGAGTGATCATCTTCTTATGTAGATCCTGAAACCCAAATTAAACATTTCAGAAGACAGAAACAATTTCATAACGTAAGCATCATTATAACTACATCTTCCAAAGCTATTAAGAATGTACACAGAATCTTCCCACAAAATAGTAACTTTACCGTGGAGAAACCTGGCAGATACCACTTTAACCAAATTATCGACATTAATATCATCCATAATAAAACACATCAACACCAAGTACTCCCTGAAGATGCACTGAGAAAAACATAACATCATTTCTGCGGTATTCTTGCCAAATATGTATAACCTCAATACAGTCAGGAGAAAACATCAAACAAAACCAAATTAGGGTACACTGTACAAAATAACTGACCAGTACTATCCAAAAGTGACAAGGCCATGAAAGATGAAGACTGAGGAATTCTCACAGATTTGAGGAGACTAAGAAAAATAACAATGAAGGAAACAAGACACTCATATGCAATACAGGACCCTGAATTGGCCTGGACCACAAAAAGAACATGTGGATTAGTTACCATCATTGTGCCAATGTTAATTCTTTGGCTTTGACAGTTGTATTGTGGTTACATAAAATGTTAATACCAGGGAAGCTAAGTGAAGGGTTTATGCATAGAAACTTTGTACTATTTTGTAACTCTTCCAGAAGTCTAAAATTATTTCAAAATAAAAAGTTAAAGAAAAAAGGATGTACCAAAATGCAAGTACCTGAAGCTGACTGCGATTCTTCTCTGTAAGAAAATCTACTTGAAGATCATGTAAATAATAATGAAATGATTTTCCATTCCGATCACAAAATAAGAGAGACTTATTAACAAATTCCTGCAGTATGTCTTCAACTTCTTCAGTTTCCATGTCCCAGAGAATACATAACACCTAGGAATCATTATAAGCAATTAATGTACCTAGAAGTACAATAACTGGGACTATAGACAAGTTGTTAACATAAAAAAACCACTTTGTAAAGACCTTAATAAGAACATCAACATTTCGTAAGAAAAAGCCCAACTATTCCTCAAGATAGAAGAGAGAAAGAAAAGTTGGATACTTCTCCAACTTCACCAGAAACACTGAGAAATAGGCAACTCATGACTTCAACACAGAGCCCTTAACGGAGACTGAGAGCAGATGGACTTCTCCACCCTCCACCCACCACCCACCATCTCAATCCCACAGGTCTCATCCTTTCACTGTCTGTCCTCTGTAACAATATCCTCAGCACTATATCAAAGCCTCTATGCCATAAATATCCAATGACGAGAACTGTTGATTCATCTATTACCTTTGTAGGCACCTTAACATCCTTCTGAAGGATGGAAAGATCTGTGTAATAATCTTTGATGTCTTCTCTGAGCATTTCCACACTTATAGACATGGCTTCATCCAGAGCCTCATAATCATAAGATGAAGATTTCCTTATTCTCTTAAATTGCTTATTCTGAAGTTGTCTGAGGTAGTAATCCCAGCGATTGGGAAAATCACGTAAAAGCGCACCAATTAAAGATACTACAAGGGGAGAACCTAGAAAAAAAAAAAAAAAAATGAAGTCATCACTGTATTAATACCATCTTATTTTAAAAATCACCACTAAGAATCAACTTACTCATAAGGAACAATTTCTACTGCATGTTATCTAAAGCCTTAAGATATTTATAACTCCTGGGTTCACTTGCAGGTATTTATTCTTTACAAAAAGCATTAGAAATAAGATTTCATTTAAGGATATTCATCATAGAATTATTTACAATAGTGAAAAATCTTAAACAATGTAAATGATGTCCCATAAAACTCGTTGATTAAATTAAGGTATAGCTCATATATATATATTAACTACAAGTGAATTTTTTTCAAAAGATATTTAACATAGAAAATACTCAAGATATATAAAACGGACAAGATTCAAAACTATGTATACCATTATAATCTCAACTTTTTTTAAGTTTTATACATCCTAAAAGACTGGAAGACATACTCTTATGATGCCAATAATTATCAGATTATGGACAATTTCTATTTTTTCTTTATAGTTTCACACATTTTTAAATGTTTCAAAATGCACACACATTTTTTTTAAGATTTTTTTAAAAGCAAACTCAGACAAAGTATCTATTTGATGGCAGAAAGAAAAATAAGGTATTTCCAAACATAACAACAATAAAACAAATAATCTTAAAAAAATTTAAAGGCCGGGCGCGGTGGCTCATGCCTGTAATCCTAGCTCTCAGGGAGGCTGAGGCAGGCGGATTGTTTGAGCTCAGGAGTTCAAAACCAGCCTGAGCAAGAGCGAGACTTCGTCTCTACTAAAAATAGAAAGAAATTAATTGGACAACTAAAAATATATAGAAGAAATTAGCCGGGCATGGTGGCGCATGCCTATAGTCCCAGCTACTTGGGAGGCTGAGGCAGGAGGATCGCTTGAGCCTAGGAGTTTGAGGTTGCTGTGAGCTAGGCTGATGCCACGGCACTCTAGCCCAGGCAACACAGTGAGACTCTGTCTCAAAAAAAAAAAAAAAAAAAATTAAGAGCTGTTAGATTTGACTGTATAAAATTTTAAATTTCTGTATGTCGAAAAATACTACAAATTAAAATGTACACAAAAAACTGGGAAATAATACTTGCAAAAATATGACAAAGAGTTAATAGCTTTAATAGAGTATTTAAAAATAAATTTAAAATATTTACATAAGAAAAGTGGGTCAAGGATAATCTCTTAAAATACAAATGTTCAATAAGTAAGTAAAAAGTTCAACTTCACTAATAAAAAAATGTGAATTAAGAAGACAGGCCAGGCACGGTGGCTCACTCCTATAATCCTAGCACTTTGGGAGGCTGAGGTGGGAGGATCGCTTGACATCAGGAGTTTGAGACCAGCCTGAGCAAGAGCAAGACCCGTTTCTACAAAAAATAGAAAAATCAGCGGGGTGTGATGGCTTGCATATGCAGTCCCAGGTACTCAAGAGGCTGAGGCAGGAGGATCGCCTGAGCCCAGGAGTTTGAGGTTGCTGTGAGCTATGATGATGCCACTGCACTCTAGCCCAGGGCAACAGAGTGAGACTCTGTCTCAAAAAAAGAAAAAAGAAGACAACACCAATTTCTATTTATTAGATCAGAACATTATTTTTGTAAAATCCCAACCAAAAAAAAATTTAAATTTGACTCTCACAATATTTTTTACTCTTTGACAGCAAAGGTCATGTCTATCTCACCCCTCTCACTAATGTGGTCTCTTAACATATTGTGGATATATATTATTATTTTAATAAATGACTATCATGATATCATGCATCCATTTAAGGTATCAGAGAAAAACCTAAAACTGTAAATATCCCAGAAGTTTTTAGAAGTTCATGTGATAAATTATTATATTCATTAGCTTAATTTATAAAAGAAGAATTAATATCCCTATAACCCCCTCATATAACAAAATAAATAACCATACCTTTACATTCTTTTATAATACTATGAGCTTGTTCTGGCAAATCTGCTTTCTTCACATTAACAAAAAGGGATAAAATTTCAAGTCCTTTTTCTTTTCCTAAGCCACTCTCCACAGGGACTACATATTTGGGACCTGCAACAAAAATCACAAGACAAAGTAAGTAATTTAGTATTCCACATATTTTAATGTAATTGAATTAAATACAAAGGTGCTAAAAAAAATAAATTAATAATCCTTACCCATTACTGAATCTGTAACACTCTTGTCTCTGGTTGTAAGAAGAATCTGACACTGATTATCAAAAGCTTTCAACACCCAAGGATCCCAAACATCATCCAAGATCAACAGAGACCTAATTTAAAAAACCATAATGAATCATTAATGATACTTATTTTAAGCTTCCTTTAAAAAAGATACTTCTGGGCCCAGCGCGGTGGCTCACGCCTGTAATCCTAGCTCTCTGGGAGGCCGAGGCGGGCGGATTGTCTGAGCTCAGGAGTTCAAAACCAGCCTGAGCAAGAGCGAGACCCCGTTTCAACTAAAAATACAAAGAAATTAATCGGACAACTAAACATATATAGAAAAATTAGCAAGGCATGGTGGCGCATGCCTGTAGTCCCAGCTGCTCGGGAGGCTGAGGCAGAAGGATTGTTTGAGCCCAGGAGTTTGAGTTTGCTGTGAGCTACGCTGACACCATGGCACTCTAGCCCGGGCAACACAGTGAGACTCTGTCTCAAAAAAAAAAAAAAGATATTTCTGGCTGGGCACGGTGGCTCACACCTGTAATCCCAGCACTTTCAGAGGCCGAGGCAGGAGGATTGCTTAAGATCAGGAGTTTGAGACCAGCCCAAGCAAGAACAAGACACTGCCACTACAAAAAATAGAAAAATCAGCCAGGTGTGATGGCTTGTCCCTATAGTTCCAGCTACTCAGGAAACTGAGACGGGAGGATCCCTTAAGCCAAGGAGTTGGAGGTTGTACTGAGCTATGATAATGCCACTGCACTCTAGCCAGGGTGACAGAGTGAGACCTTGTCTCAAAAAAAAAAAAAAAAAAAGATAATCCTACCAGTGTCTTTCAAAATCTACCAAACAAATAAAAAAGAAAGAAAGAAAGAAAGAAGAATAGATGGCTAGTTCACAATTCCTCCTCTTTTCTTTGCTATACTTCTTTCTCAATATGCTGATTCAAATAAGGAAAAAAAATTAGAGAACTGCCCCTCCTCAAACCCCAAATGAGAACATATTAAAATTAAAATGAAAGGTCTTACAAAGAGGATTGCATAAACTATGTAACTATTAAACATTCATTAGTTCAGCTATCACTTACTTAGTGTATAAAGAACCATCCAAGTAATGGGAATTTTCTAACTCAGTCTGTAAGCACCAAAACCAAACTGGAACTGAGCTCGGGTTAGCATTAGAATGAATCACGTAACAATGATGATCTGTGACCACTTTTTATCTATAAAACCAGCAATTTCATTGTATATAATTGTACTAGCAAGCGTAATACTCTACATTTGGTATACTAGTGGGATTTTTATCAATTTGTTTATTCATAACAACAAAGAACCTCTATGTCAATTCCTGATTTGTCTCTATAAAAACTTTTCTAAACTCTGGGGAACAAAAGGGGGGCATAGGGGGGTGAAATGCAGTTAAAACCTGAAGACAGCCTCATGCCTGTAATTCCAGTGCTTTGGGAGGCAGAGGCAGGAGGACTGCTTGAGGCTAGGAGTTTGAGACCAGGCTAGGCAACACGGTGAGACCACATCTCTACAAAAATTTAAAAAATTAGCCAGGCATGGTGGTATATGCCTGTAGTCCCAGCTATTTGCGAAGCTGCGGCAGGAGGATTGCTTGAGCCCAGAAGTATAGCCAGGGTGATAGAGAGAGACTGTCTCAGAAAAAAAAAACCAAAAAAAGTACTTACTCTTCAAAAAAAAAGCCTTGAAAAAGTAGTTTGAAATATGGAAGATTTAGATTTCATAGTATTATTGAAATGCCTATAAATTTTCACCTTCTGTAGATTACCTCATTAAAACTTGGTTTCATTAGCATATAATAATGATTGATAAATTGATATTCTTCATAAACAAACAAGCAGCACGTTAAAATCCTTTGATTACTGATAGCAAAAGCAATATAATCTTGCCTACCAAGTGTGTCTCCAGGTACAGTTTAAGGCCATCCATCTCTGCTTTAGGAGGAGTCCAATTCTCAGTAGTTTCCATGGCTTCATTTAACCACTGAATGAATTCATCTAGCTTGTTTACAAATCCCTTGTGAGAGGAAAGAAAAGGGGAAGAAGGGGAAGAAAGGCATGTTAGTTGGTATTTTTTAAAAAGCCAATCCTAAAAATTCCAAACTTCACCCAGGATGTTTGATACCACTGTACTCCCATCCTAATTCCATCTTTGCTGTGATGGAATCTCCACTATTCCTGGCCCTAAAATCTATCAAAATAGGAAAGAAACTGTCAATGCCCTTTCTCTCAGGTTTTTCCTAGGAACACTTTTCTGAGGAATTTGGATTGGATTGTGGGGTGTCACTGTTGAGGTGAACTCAAAATATCAAAACATCAAAACATTTATAGTGTCTGACAAGCATTTCCTTGCCCCAAAATCAGGTCGGGTCTGCTAGGAACACTCATTGGCTTCAGGGGTAAAAGCATTCCTGTAAAGACAGCATTCTTTACTCAGAAGCCTACAGAGTTCAGTTGCCATAGCTAAACTAGAAATATAATTTTAAATCACATAAGTGTTTAAAGGAACTTGCATGAGTTCTATCCACAGCCCAAATGTATGTGGCTGAGTCTGGGTGCTAAGAAGCAAGGAAGCATAGAAGAGTGGGACCAACGAACAAACGTAAACGCCTGACTCTGGGTATGTACAAACATAAAGAAATATTCTTGGCTAGGAAGCACAAATCACAATAATCTCACAATTTTTCAAATAGTGCTTATAAAATTTTATTGACCATTTAAAAGAATACATCTGCAGAAACAGAAAATTCTTTGAAAAAAAATGAAAGTCCAACTACAAACCTAAGCAAGGGAGTGAGGCTGGGCTCCTGTTCTCCATGTCTAGGTAAGCAGCACCACCTGGAGGTTATAAGGAGCAAGGGCAGGCTTCCACATTTGTACTTGGAGAGGTGGATTGGGATCGTATTTCCCTATTAAACTTTACCCATTCTTCAGATTTGCCATTTGATTAATTTTAATATTTTTAATGCTTGACTGAGGATGAGAGTCCTGAGACTGAAGTGAAAAGAGGTGAAAATTATTTTATCATGCTTCTCAGAAGCTAGATTTTGTCATTAAGGTATATTTTCCTAGTAATATTTTGAGATTCGTAACCCTTTAATTCAAGCAATTGGTTTGCATCAAAAGAATGATTAGAAAAAGAGAAAACGGTATTCAGGAGGGTGCTAAAGAAAAATGTAGACAAATAACACTCAGAAATACATTCCTGTCTATTAGAGGGGCATAGAGCAGAAATATAGGCACAAAGGCCCGCAGAGTCAGATTAGACTGTCCCACCATGCTCTGGTATGTTGTCAGCCTATGTAGAGTTCAGTCTATCATCCCGCACAGTGGTGTATCATATGTTTTCCCATGTTTATAAATGCTACCAAAAGCTTTCCCTGTAGAAAACATCCCTACTGTGCCAAGTCCCAGAGGACAATCACACTCAGGGATATACATCACAACTAGATTACAAATGCAAGTTTCCTCATTTAATATTCTTTTGAAAATCTATCCTAATCAGGTAGTTTTGGTAAAGTCAATAAGAAATATAATCTTAGAGACATCTTAGGAACTGAGACCTACACAATTGCAATCAGCTAAGCTGGGAACTATAAGGTACCTTAATGTGCCTCAAGTCCTAGTCTGCAACCCTAAGCTAGTGATATCATTGAGGCTTCCTTTGGTCATCATTCAGAAGGGTTTCTTCTAGGTGAGGTGAAATTGTGTTCAATGGAGAAGGTATCATGAATTTCACACAATGTATTTCCTTACCAAGTGAATTTCCTGATGATTCACTAAAATCAACACTTTTTTCTAATTTTCTCATATTACAATTTTTTCTAAATACTAGGAATCCATGTCAAATAATTCATTTTGCTCTTCTCCATATATTTAGGGCATCAGTTTGTCTGCTTTTTCTCCTTTTCTGCACTTTCATAAATTTGAGAGCTGCTTTGCTTTCCATTTCCGCGCCGATACTTGACTCTTTCAATGTAGAAGTTACATGTATTCAATCTCAATCTTCTCAGTAGAGTCTACCTGTTCAACACATTATTCTCCAAATCCCTATTTCTGATAGGTTATCTAGGACTCAAACTATGCCAAAATTCATATCTGACTTGATGTTTACCATAGATCCCTTCAGATGTATATAGTAAATTTGTGAACAGACGTAAGAACAGAGTCTATTACAACTCAAGTCCTAATTCTTGACACTCTCATAATTTAGGTGAAAAACTAAGAGACCCTTTGCTGACCCAATGGACTTACAGAAGTATTGTCTGTCATCTACAGATGCTGATCAGAAAAGCACAGTCTATGTGGTTGATAACTATGAAATGAAAATAGTATTTTATAGTACATACAGTATTAAATAGTATTCACTATTGAATTTGGACTTGGGTTATTATATCTGTATATAAAAATTGGTTTGGGGAGAAAATTAAGTCAAGAAACAAACTATTTAGGAAACAATTGGTCAAATCCAAGAAGAAAAATAGTAAAAAATGTTATTTGAAGTATAACCAGTTATAGGTTATTCATTATCTTCTCTCCCTTCAAAAACAAATGAAATGTGTATGTGAATGCATGGATGCCTCCTCATAATAGGTTACTCTTAGCCAAAGGGTATTAAACAATGTGTGTCGGATTTCCTAACAGAACCATGACTACATAGTTACCTGAAATCCATGAGATGCAGATTAAGCAAAACCCACGGGACCTGAGTGAAACTTTCTGGATGATGCCTCTGTGTAGCCCAGCCAGACAGAAAAACGAAGCTAGCTAACACAGAGGAAACAGGGTTCCTTTCAAGGTTTCTCTCTGGGTTTCTTCTGAATTATATCACATCCTCACAAATTTTCATTTGTTGTACATTTTCCTAACTCTTTTCTTGCCAATACTAAAACGTCTCATCAATCACAACAGAAACTTGAGAAATCCCAGTGTTTCTAACCTGTAATAAAAGTTAAGCACTCCTTCCTCTTAGGGAGATCTTAGCTTTCTATCTCCTCTCCTCCTTCTATGTGTAGCCTCAAGAATATAAACAGAAATCATGAAAGCAAGCGAAACTGGAGTCCATCCAATTTATGATATCATTGTCACCTGCTATTTCTCCACCTCACTCAGCCCCTTTGTGTATTATTATCAGTGTTAAGTGTCTAGTGGGCAGTATATTGTGTATTATCTCTACAGCATGAGATGTTCTCCTTACAAAGACCAAGAAAGTGCCACTCAATACACAGACCATGTGGACGTACAAGAGTGTTCACATTTGGACACATACAACAAATACTTGATGCTCATTTTCAGAAGCTCTGCTGGAGTCTTTGTGGTGAATGAAGGAAAAAGGCTGAAATAAGTAACAACAGAGGTAAATGGAGAAAAATGCCAAAAAATAAATAAAATATTTATTTTGAAATGTGGGTTAAATCGTAGTGCAACAAATATTGATCATTCATTCATTCATTCATTCATTATACAAATATTTTCTAAGCGCCTACTCTGTGCAGAGCACACTTCTAGACATTATTGAGAATACAAAGATAAATATCATCGTGGCAAAAATTTCAGCAGAATATAAAGCATGTCTCACCATTGAATTTGAGTAGTTTTAATCATTAAAAAAGAGTTTTACAATAAATAAAGAGTTGAAACATTCTCCTGGATCTTGTGAAGTGGATTCTGTCTGTATCAGGATTTTGGCTGTAACCAAATTATTTCCTATTCTTAGTATTAACTTACCTATGTATGTTTTCCTAATATTCTGAGTTCACACTTACTTACCTGGAAAGTCAGAGATGACTATAAAAATCAGATTTTCTTTTTGATGTAATCCAATGCCTCCATTGCACTATATAAAAAGCACATTTTATGTACATTCAACTCACTGCCACAGGCTGAATTACAAACCTTTGAAAGGCCACATTTTATCCTTCATTGTTCAAACTCGGACCACTGTATTTGTTAAGTCTCCTTCCTGTCATTTTCTATCACCACTGTTCTTATTGTCCCTGTCTGCCCTTCTTCCATTACTTTTTTCTGTCTCTCTGCCAAGCTGTCCAGGGGCCCATGGAAAGTGACCCAGTCCATAAGCCCCAATCTTCCCTGCCCCCTCTCAAGGCTTAACTGTTTCCTTCTGAGTGGATCCCTTGCCACACTCATATTTGATAGAGGCTCAGAGAGTCTATAAACCCTTGACTGGAGTCAAGTCAGGATTTGAACCCCAGAAGAATGTCAGTCATCAAACTTGGGGAGAAAATGGAAGGAACAGCAGCAGTTGTCACTGCTACCACTAGTTGGAAGCATACCTCCCACTGTCAAATAATTCGCATTTTGAAAGTTCCTTCATGAGGTGCTTTTAAAAAACCTTACTTTTAAACTTTCTAAAGCATCAATCTCTTCAAAAACTAATAAGCACAGTGAAAGTGCATGCAAATGTACACTTAACCAGTTTGTGAAAAATAATTTGCTAGAGCCCTCAGCTAGCTAAAATACATTTAGAGATTCTTTTCACAAGGAATATACACAGTCAAATTTTGTAAATAGCCATACTTTCATGACAAGTTAAGAATATTCCTTATTTCCTTTCTTTTCCTACCTCTTTTTCTCCTACAACAAACATCTTTTGGTTAAATATAAACTACAGGGGTGATTACCCTTGTCCTTTGGCAAGGCTGTCATATGCAACTAGAAGAAAAAGGAGGGCCTTTCTTGTGCCAGATACAGGGCCAGAGAACAGTGACACAGTGGAAAATAAGATATGGTCCCTGCCTCATGGAGTACAAAGTCTAGGAGTGATTTTTTTTCACAGGATTATGTGATTTTAGACCAAAACAAAATTGACAAATATTTCTCTATAAAGGGAAAGGGGACATATACAATAGGAAGTAGACACTGTGTTGTCACCACAACTCTGAGAAGTGGTGCTAATGATGATAATTTTACAGATAGGGAAACTGAAGGTTAGAGAAGATGAGTGACTTGGGATTTGAACCCAGATCTCCCTCTAAAGTCTATTTTTCTCACAGCACCACACCGCCCTCTAGAAACAGCACTCCTAGAACACATTCTCAGATTCAAGTGAAGGAAAAGCAGCATTTCCTCCCAGTCCTACAGTCTTGGCACTGAGATAAAATTCCCTAAGCTCTAAGTCCTTCCCCCTTCACACTCACTATTTCCTGTTATTTTTTATGAAAAGGGATTTGTGATGAGGCTAAATGGTTAACAAAAAACATACTTCTTTTTTTTTTTTTTTTTTTTTTTTTTTTTTTTAA